>PVHY01007119.1:23424-69633 GCA_004024945.1 Uropsilus gracilis
GCTCCCTAGAGGAAGTAATATTCCTGCAGAGAGGGAAGAGTCATTGAAAGAACCATATGGCATGTATGTGTAGGTGAAGCCTCTGTGGTATGGTGAGTGCTCTAACATGAGTGAGTATGCTTGGATTCCTCCCTAGGTATAATTGGATTGGTCTAAGTTTTTACTCTGAGGTCCCATTTTGTCTGTCTGTTGTTATAATTGTGGTGAACTGCACACCACAGGAATTTATTATCTTGGCTATATGTTTTTAAGTGTGCAGTGCAATGATAGTATTTTCACACCACTGGCTACTATTATCACTATCTCCAGAGCTGTTTTCATCTTGGAAATATGTAACTGTACCCATTAAACAGTAACTCCCCATTCTCATCTCCCCCAGCTCCTGGCAACAGCTGTGCTACATTCCTGCTCTGTGAGTTTGTCTGCTCCAGGAATCTCCTATGTGGAATCACACTGTACTTGTCCTTTTCTGAATGACTTATCTTATCATAATATTGTCTGGGTTCATCTGTGTTGCAACTTGTATCAAAATTTCTTTCTTTTTTAAGGCTGAATGCGCCTTTTCCTCCAGATCCCATTTTATTTTATTCCAAGTATGTGTGAAATATTTACCAGCCAGCACATTAATTAGCTCTTTAGTCCTTTCACTGAGAAATCATTCATGCATTTGTCCCTCTGACCCTCCCTCTCTGATTAAATGTTACCTCCCAGACATTGGCTCAACCCCAGGGATACAAAGAACACCTCTTTCTGGCTGGGCATGGTGGTGCATGCCTGTAGACGGCAGCCTAGGAAGCCGTGACCGGGGCCAGGGATCGCAGTTCGAGTGCCGCCAGGGGCACACAGCGAGACCTAGTCCCCACTCCTCTCCCCCCAAAAAATAGCTGGGCGTGGTGGCGCATACCTGTAATCCCAGCTACCTGGGAAGCTGAGGCTTGCTATTGCTTGAGTTTGTGGTACCACGGGCAACGTGAACCTGCAGTTCCACAGGCAAAAATAGCGAGACCTAGTCTCAAAAGAAACAAACAAAAAAAAACCCCACCTCTTTCTACTCCCTAACCCAAACATGTGGTTTGTATTGGAGATAGACAATTATTTTAATTTGCTTTATTTTATTTTTTGACTCAAGTAGCTTTAATTTTCAAGCAAATGTTACAAAACATTATCAGTGAAATAGTAGTTGTATATCTGAAGTTCTGTGGGACTTCAGAGGAAACAGAATAAATGCTACACAGGTGAGCCATCTTGACTTTAAAGAGGTCAGTGTAGAATTGACTGCTGAAGCATGTGTGGATGCTAAGAAAAGGCAACTGGAGGAGGAAAGGTGTTTCAGAATACAGAGCAGTGATGCACTGATGGGAGACTTGGCTGTGCTTATAGGCTGTCTCGTTTGGTAGTTACCAATTAAGAATCTATGCCGGTGTTCAGATCCTAGTTTGCCACTGCTCTGAGCGGCTAGGGACAAGTTGTTTTCTCTTTCTATATCTTATTTTCCTCTGAATGGGAATAGTCTCTAAACAGGGATGATTATATTTTCCCTCATAAGATTCTTATAAGGAACATGTAAAGTGCTTAGAACAGAACCAAATAGGGAATGCACATTCTGTGTTTTGCTACTGCAGTGTTTAAGGGAACATCAAGTCTTTAGTCCTACCTAAAATAGGTCAAAGTCAATCAATCAGTAAATCAGTCAAGCTCCTTCACCTTTCTCACTTGTGTGTTTAAAGGTTGTGACTAGACTTGGTTACAGATTGGTTGGGTATATCCTGGTGGGGAACAGAAAAGAATTTAAATACCCACAGGTATCTGACCATGAAGCTTTCTGTTTTTATTTAAATGTGCTAATGTGTAATTTTTTTTCCTGATGTTTACTAAATTTTGGTTGTAAAAAATTTGAATCATCTCAAAAATACATAAGCAATGGAAAAAAGTATGACAGAAACCTGTAATACTGCCCTCCTAGCATACTATTACTTCCTTTTTGAATTTTATTTCTGTAGATATATAAAACTAAAGTTGCCATTACATTCATATGCACACAATTTTATATACACATTTTATATGTACACATGTTTTATAATATAAATACATATGTAGCCACTTATGCACACACTTTTGCATTTTGCTTTTTAAAGATTAATGTTCTTTGAGAAACTATTCAGGTTTCAGTCTGTTTTTTTGTGGTTATCCTTGTGAGTAGTTTTCCTTTGCATTCATGAACTGTGAGTGAGTTAGTCCCCTGTATATAATATTATAGGTGATACTATAATTTGTGTTTCCGATTTTTTTCTCCCATGGGATGCTTTTTCTTTAGGATAGCTTTCTAGTACTACATCTGCAGATCAAAGAATGTAAGCCTTTTGAGGCCCTTATGAGTGTGGCCAGTTGATTCTCCCCATCCACATGACCACTAGCATCCTCTCTGTCCTCTTCACGACAGATGCTCTTGTTGTTTTTCAGAGTCTGCTGATGAGGTTAGAACAACACCTGAAGCTTTCTTGGATTTGACAGTGTTTTCCCCCTAGTGAAAGTGAAGATGCATATTTTCTCATATGCTTAATTCTCCCGCCTGACTCATCTCATCTACTTTCCAGCTGTGTTCTTTATATTTTCTAATACAAATTGGAATGACTGATTGCCCACAAATACTGGTTTTGTGTGGGAGAGAAATCCAGGTGTGGGACATTATAAAAGAAGCATAAGAACTGCTTTGGTGTCCCATTGCAGCTAGGCCCTCAGCCTTGTCGTTGCGTTTCTGGAGAAGGAAGCCAACGCCTGCCGTATGCCGCTCTGTGGTGTGCAGTACAGCAGCCGAAGTCCCAACTCATCAGCAACCTTGCATTTCAGTTGTCCTTTCTTGTGAACAGAGAAATAGAATGACTGTCTGTGGCCTCAGCTTTAACAGGGAAGTCTTTCATTTTCAGGTCTCCCCTTTTTCTCAAGTACCTAGTGCAGAGCCAACACACAGCAGAGAATTTGTTTTAATCTGTCATAGATGAGAGGTTGGAGTGGACATTCCTGACACCCTTCTCTCCTTTCTAGTCCCTTCTACACAGCCCTGTCAAGTCTTTCAGCTTTTCCTTGATTGTCTCCAAGACTGGGAGGCTCACTACCTCACAGAGGTCGACCTTGGGCTTGAGATAAGATGGATCTGTTTTTGAATTTCAGTTTGAAAGTGGAACCATTGCTTATGTTTCTAAAGTTTATTTCTTTCTAAGTGTAGTGAATCCATCAATTAGTATCTTGCCATTTTGGCAAAACCCTGCAGCTCTTCCTTTCCCTCCCAGAGTGACTGACTTGAAGTATACCTTTGGTAATAAGATGGATGTGCATCTAGGCACCTTTGAGCTGCTTCCAGCATGGGCCACGATCCAGCTGCAGAGCTGAGCAGTGCTGTGATGCATCCAGACTAGCACCTTCTTGGTTTTTAGAGTCTTGATTTTCCAGGCCCTTATTTGCACTCCTCCTTTCTTGGCTGGTATTCTGCCCTGGTGTCCCCAGTAGATGGACAAAAACATGTAGAGGAAGTGAAACTCTTCTCAATACTAGTTTTCCGTTCCCTTACACAGAAAATAGTTGAACTTAGCAAAAGCTCAGCTAGAGATCATGGTTTCCATATACATAGCATTATGCCTAGCCCTGCATTGTTGCTTTTAGTAGTATTTTATGTAAGCCAGTAAGTATCAAGACCTTCTGGGCATAGGTTGTACCTGAATTTTTAGCTTTTCAATGTTTTCACTTTTTACTTTTTAAGAATGTGTTTTGGTGATCTGAGACTGTCTCACAGTCTCATGTGATTTCAGAGGTAGCTTTCATCCTTGAAGAAACAATATCATTGTTATCGGTCCTAGCTCTGTGTGAAGCCTTGGAATATGATAACGATCTATTCTTTGTCTGACCCAACTCACTGGGTTTGTACAGAGTAACTCCATGGGAACTGCCTCCTACCATGCATCTTGGTAAGTGCTTGCTATTAATTTCCCATTACAGTTTTAAAAATAAAATATTAGGGGACTTTAATAGATTTAAGAATCAGTGCTAAAGTGATAGTCATTAAGACTTTAAATGGTGGTTTCAGAAGATCTTGTTGGAAAGGAAGAGTAACATATTTTGAAAAGTAAATCTTGAGTGGTACAGCTTAGGTTTCAAGTTAGCAGGGTGAAATTTAAAATATTTAACAGTGGGCACGGAGGGACATTGACACAATGAAAACCACTAGAGGCCACCATCAGGAATTGTGGAATTGTGGGTACTCACCCTTTGCTAATGAAGAGGTCTGGGAGCACTGGGAGTGGAGCAGAGCTGGGTGGAAACTCGGGGGCAGGCATTAGGCATTCAGCTAGGTTGAGGCACTAAAACATCTTAAACAGTGTGGTGCAGCATGCTGGTGCCAGTGTGATACTGCGGGAGAGAGTGCGAGGCAGGGGAGCAGCCCTGAATCACCTTTTGATAGGTGTTTGGAGGTGTAAGATCATTTCCTTTTCTTGTCTTTATCTTACTGTTAGGGTGCTTTCGTTGTGCTGGGCCTAATTATCTGGTAGACTTGAAAGTGTCACATTAGAATTTGGGGATGTCTCTCCGGAAAATACTGAGATGTGTCCTCTTATTTAGAAAACACTGCTGTGTGACAGGCACAGCTCCATCTTTGTGAGTCCCTAGAGACTTAATGCTCCAGTGACTTCAAATTATTTCTGCCCTCTGACTTCAGGACTCTCTGCTTAGGTAATGATTATAAGGATGTTTGCCATTACCCTGAAATGTGGGGCAAAATCTAAATGTCCAACCCAAGGGAAATAGTTAAATAATAGTATATCCACAATGTGAAATACTATACCACTTAAAAATCATGAATCCAACAAATATTTCAGGACTCAGGAATCTGCTTAATGTGAAATGTTTGGTGAGCAGTAAAAATCTGACCAAGATGGTAGGGAATAATGAGTTATTAGATCAAGGAATTACATTAAAGTGTGTTGTTACCACTTAGTGCTATTTGGTGTGCGCCAAGTCAGGTTTACTATGGGTGAAGCTTGTTTCCTCCTGTGTGGCTTTCTGTGTTAAAAGTTGGCAGGTCATCTCTGGGTATTAACTCTAGAAGAGTTTCACAAATATTTTAAACCTCTAATTTAAAGTTAAAAAAATTAACGTACAATCAGTGACGACATATGTTGAATTGAAACTTGGAGAAGCACATTTGGAGTTGTGTTTATTGCCTGTAAAGGAAGCTGCTGACTCTGTAGGATAAAAATAAGGCTAGGTCAGCCGCCTCGTGCCGGTGCGCCCAGCTCCTGCAAGCTTCCAGACTTGCAAGGGTTGCGAGAGGCCCTAATGGGCTTGCTGAAGGGTTCTATTGGCTTCTTATTAATGTCCCTCCCTGAGCGGTGCTCTGTGCTCCTGGCTAACCTTGTCAGAAGGTTACCCGTGGCTCTCCAGGACTCAGCTAATTTTAAACCCGACCAACCAGTGCGGTGGCGTGGCGTGGTGCTGCAGAGACACGAACGCCTGCCTGGGAGACACGCTGGGGAAAGATGAGCTGAGTCCCCAGTTTTTTCTTGTCCTCCTGTAAGTGACCAGGGCTCATTGAACAAGCAAAGAGAGCTGAGATACTAATGAGAGCTTTTATGGTAAAAATCAGGGTTATCAAATATGTTTTAGCACTGGCAATGCTGGGTGATAATTGCACGGTGTGATGGGTCCTGCATGAACTGTGTGAATTCTGACAGCATGAGGAGGAGCACGGTGGATTGAGAGCCTCTCTTCTGGGAACTTGACTTTTTAAAGAAAGGGCTGAAACTGCCATTAATGTCACTATTTCTGTGATAGTCCTCTAAATTTACAGAATCAAGCTATGCTGGTAATAGTTCCTTCTCTGAAATTTTTATTGATTGGATTGGGAGACAGTTATTTCTAAAAAGTTAAAAATATAAAACAAACATGGATCTCTCTGTCTGCATGTCTACCAACTGCTGGGCTGCCTGTCACAAAAACTGTCATTTTTAAAGCCTTTTTGGTGGTCGTGGGGGTGTTGAGGGGCAGGGGAATATTTGCAGTAGAGTCCTGTTCAGAATACCACTGTGCCTTGGAGTACTCATAACCCTGGTATTTTAAAATGAGACATTAAATCAGCAACTACAAAATAAGGTCACATTAGGAATTTTTTTTTCATCTAAATTAACTTCTTAAAGAAAAACTTAGAGAATCCGTTTTTCTTTTCTGTTTGGAATTTTTAAATCTTCCTTTCAGCACCTTCTGATGGGGCATCTTATGCACCTGTTAGAGGCAGCTCAATCTTCCCTGGCCCTGGGGTGTTCATCACACCCTGACACAGGACTTTGAAGAGAAACTTCATCTGCCCCACATAGGCACTGGTCCTGGGGCTTACCCGCCCAGCTGAGGGATGGGCCTCTTTCCTTGTAGCTGGTTCTCTAGACCCATCCTCTTATAAAACATTTGCCATTAGCAAATTAAAGAGGCAAGATGTATGGAATAAACCATGATGAAAGAACAGTGGGTAGAGAATCAATAACCTGCTAACTTGCTACTGTGATTGAAGTTTACTTAATTTGAAGTACCCAGACTGGGTCAGACCACATCAAGTCAGCAAGTTCCTGCATGAGGTGTAGCATAGGATTGGACTTAGATTTGGTTTTAGGAGACAAAATAGGCATAGATACCTTTTTTTTTCCCCTTGGAAGAGCTCTTCTTTAGTGGATGTAATTAGCTCTGTCATGTTTGGGTTTAATTTAGGAGAAACGAAAGCTGAAGCATAGTATCAGGAATTCTTCAACTAGGAATACTTGTTAAAACCTCCATTGACCCAGAGCTGACTTTTATAAATATTAAATAGGCCGACTAAAAGCCCACCCCCCCTCCAGCCCTAAAGTAATGTTTTTAGAAGCACCTTCAAAGTGACTAAGTATAATATAAGTATAATATAATATAAGTATAAGCTGCTCTGGCTTGGCTTCTGCATGAATGAGTTACTGTAGGAGCTGTAGTGGTGATGGTGTAGATTTAAACTACATTTCTTAAAACCTGCTTCTTCTACTCAAACTTTTCTTCTGAGCTCTTTCTGGCCTCTTCTCCCCCTGCACTTGGCCTGCATGTTTGCCTGGTCTAGGGCCACTGTTATTTTTGTGGTAAGCTGACACTATGGCCCCTGGGGGGTGAGTTGGCTGTGAGCTGCAGAGGCAAACTTGCTGTTCTTCTCCCAGGTGGAGTAGCTGCTGTGGCCCAGCAGCTCCTGGGGGCTGTCAGTCAGGGTCTCCACAGACTGGGAAGGGGTGTGCCACCAGTTAAGATCTCAGGTGGTGGCTCAGTGGGTCATGGGTCTACCCTGGGGGGAAGGGAGTGACCATCAAAGATGAGATCAGGGCTAGTGACCATCTAGTCAGGCTTTTTTGGGAGACTGGTAGATTTGGAAGACACTGAGTTGTTTATCTCACTCTGTGTGTGAGGTCTAGAGTATGCCTGAGGCGGTCTGATTCCTTAGACAAGGATAAATTTCTTAATAGTCATAAAAATTGTATTAATATTTTATGTTAAACTAGATAGAGCAAATTATGTGTTGAGCTGGGGTGGGGATGAAGCAGAAATGAATGGGACAGAATCCCTGCCTTCTGAAAATGTGCAGTAAATTGGACAGATAAACAATTATTATTGCTGATAGTTACATATGTTTTTAAATTATTTGCAAAACCATAGTGTGTTAGGCACAGATTTAAGACATGCATATGCACACATAATCACTACACCAATCTATAAACATACAGATAAATAATGTATATAACTGCTGGTGATGGCGTTATTTGTACTTCACTGGAATATCTCTTTGATCCTTAAAATATGTAGGCCATATTAATTACCATTTTGCATAGAAAAAACAACCACCAAGCCTAGAGACACATTTAAGTGGGTAACTGAAAATTCAAACTCTTTGGAATTACACATGCCAACATATTCTTTATTTATATCAAACTGCTCTGCTGTTTAGACTCTCCAGATGCAGTGTGATTTTCTGCAACTCCAAGTGTATCCATTAAGGAAAATATTTAGCTTTTTTTTAGTTCTAATAACCAGTCTGATATTGGGAGATGGATAATCTAGTAAACTCTTTGCTTACAGATTAGCAGGGAGATACTATTGTAAAAGAAATAATGGTGAGGTATATATACCGAGTATGGTGTTGGAAGTGTGTTTGGGGTGCTGTGAGGACAAGAAGTGACTTCTGTGCATGGAGAAGAGAAATTAGCTATGGTTTCTTCCTGGAGCATAATTAGTGACTTTGGTCTTAGAAGGTCCAATAAGCATTTTTAGACAGTTGCTGGAGAGAGATGCATCTAAGAAGAGACCCAAGCGACTGAAAGGGTGAAGCAGGCAGCCTGCTGTATCTAAAGCAGCTTGGATTATTGATGCCAGGCTGGAACGTTGGAGGGCTGAACTAGCTTTGGGTGAAACAGACTGGGGTCAGGGGTTAAGGTTATATGCCTTATTAGGCAATTGGGCTCTTAATAGGAGCGGAATCTCCTGTAAGATTAAATGAGTGTATTTACATAAGTGTGTGATTTCATGCACATGAGTGTATGATAAATGTCATTTTAGCATTTTAGGAAAACTCTTACTGTGGAATAGAGCAGGAGAGGCTTGCTAAAAATTCACATCCTAGGGATTTGTGGTCAGCACTTTCTGGTAGTAGAGCTGGGATGTATGTTTTTAAGAAAGTACCTTTTAAGAAGGGTACTTGAACATCCAGGCTTGGGGGTCTTGGCACAACCAAGCTGGAAATGAGAGGAAGATGTTAGGGATCCTGCATGTGAGGCAGGAGTAGTGTTGGTGGAAGTGTGAAGTAGAGAGGGTATGCGTGAGAGAGGACAAATGGAGTGGACATTCTTGATGACAGCTTGCCTTGGATGGAATGGAAAAAGCCTGGGTGATGGCCTTCGTTTGGCTTTCCTGCTTTGACCAGCTTCTCTGGGTAGCAGAATCTCTCAAAGGAGGCTGTGGGGCGTGGGTTCCTTCACTCAGAACCTGGGAATTCCTTTTTGGGTTTTCATGGGTGCTTTTACATCACATAAAGAGTGTCATAAGTTATTGTACTGAGAGGGATTCAGGAAGAGCCTGAAACAGGAGGGATCCAAAGGTGGGGCATTTTGTGACACATTGTAGGTGTCATTGGAATTGGATCACATTTTAGTTTGTGAGAGGAGCTGGAAGACCGTCTTCTTTTCCCTTCTACCAGGCTTAGCAGAATCCTTAAAAAGAAGGGATCCTGGAAAGAAATTTATTCTGCTCTTTCCCAAAGTCCTCCCTCTGTTTTCTTTCTAAAGGAACTTTTGTGTGCTGGGAGATGCAGAAACTTTGATTGAATTAAATTGTGACTTCTGCCTCTTTTATTTGATGCAACTGACTGGTTGGCAGGAGCTGTCAGACATGAGCAAGGAGCAGAATGGGCCAGTGGAGGTAAATGCCTGGCCAGGTAGGTCTGACTTCAGCATCAGGAGCCTTTCTGCCTGGTGCCCTCTACTACTGGTACCTTTGTGCTGTTTGTGACTTCTCAGAGCAAGCTCAGTGTGCACAGTAGGTGCTCAAGTAGTATTTAAGTAACCTGCTGTCTCAAGGGGGTGACAGTAGTTAACCTGTCTCAGTTCTTTCCCAGTCAAAGAGCCAAGATTCTTTTTCTTGCTGAATTTGAGTTAGGTATAAACCAAGGACCAGGTTTACATTTGGAGGATAGAGATGGGCCAAAGGGGTATTTTAAACTGGTTCCTAAAATTGCATCCCTTTCAGTGTCAGGCCTTTTACAGATGCTCCATCACTGTCGTCATTAAATGGTAGCTTCCTCATTTGAAGGATGGGGACTCAGTTGTGCTAGAAACATTAGGGACCAGTGTACATTTGTGAATGAGCAATGTCATGTATTTTTGGTTAGTTTGTACTTTTTGCACGTTGGCATCAACTGGCATTTGCAACTGGCCTTTCTCAGGTGCAGAAGAGCCTCTGTGTGAGTGTGGCCGTCTAAGCCCCCAGTGACCACACCATCCTCACACTTCCCTCTTCAGGGAGCAGGGAGATAGGTAGAGTCACATGAGTATGTACTAGAAGAGCCGAGTAACAGGGCACCAAGCAGAGTTAATCCTACAGCTCTGAGCTGTTTAAACAAGCACACCTGTATAAACTGTCATTGTGTTGTGATGCATTAAAAAGCCTTTATAGATTTGGAATGTTTAAGGGCTATGTGTGCAGCATTGTAACATTTGGGCGGATCTAGAGAACTGTGCTGGCCATGGGTCACACTGAAAATGCTTTTGATTCACAGATATGATTCTCTGTGAATTATAGAAGTATCTACTTTTAACCCTTTATTCTCCCCTAACCCAAGCACATGCATACACACATACACACATGCATGCACACACACACTCCTTTAGGAGTTGCTTGCACACTCCTGATGTTGTCTTGTAAGAAGCATTTCAGACCCTTTGTCAGATGTGCTTGCGAGGCCCTATGGGCTTGACTGAGCTTATTTTTGAGACTCTGCTCCAGTCTTCTGCTCTCACACTTCATCCTTCCTTCATCACTCTTTCTTCCCAGTCCTCTTCTCTGACACAGGCCTTCCCTGTGTTCTCCCCACAATCTACCTGCTAAGCCCAATGCAGGCTTAGCAGCCTGAAAGGCACGTCCTGGGAGGTTTTGGTTGACCAGAGACAGAATCAGCTCGTTTTTCTGTGCCCTGCCCGCACTTGGTTTATGTCTCCTTTGACTTCCTGTGCCCATTCACCTGTTGATTTATTCATCCATGCACTCATTAGTTTACGCATCCATTCATCAACATTCTGGGGGATCAATTACTGTGTGCTAGGCACTGTGTTAAATGCCGATAGTGGAGGAAACTACAAAGGCATGACCGAAACTTGAAAGGTTTCACAAAGCCACAGGGATGACAAACATGTAAATAAATCATTCTTTAAAAACCAACAAGGTAACTTCGGTTATCCTGGCATGAAAGAGCCTACCTCTGGGAACAGGAATGAGGTAGGGAGACGGTATGGCTGGACTCCCAGTGGGGGTAGGGTGGGGCTTAAAGTGTCTGAGAATAATTAACTGATCTGTTTCTCACCTGGAAGGGTGCTGCTTCTTGAATGCAGGGAGGTAATCTATTTACCTGTCTCTTCTCAGGTGCCTGGCAAATGAAGGCTTGGTAGGTGTCAATAAATCTCTTAGCTCATTCACTTGGAACGGATAAATAGTGTTTCTTTGTGTGTGTGTTTTTTTTTTTTTAACCTTGTCGTGTATTAGAAAGGATTGAAGGTACTTGCAGGGCTGTAAAAATAGCATACATTTAGGTAGGGAAAGGGAGAAAGGAAGAGGGGAGAAAGGACCTAACATGGATTTGGGAACGAAACCAAATTTGCGGACCAAAATAACCTCTGTGCTTTCTCTGTGGGGCCTGCCAGCCAGCCGGTGTAGCTTGATGCACTTTGGCGGCCAGTGGGTAAGGCCAAGGCCACAAGGTAAAAAGCCAGTGTTTGTTACTGAACTTTCCTTTGGGATCTTTGTAAAGAGCAGTTGGTATAATGTGACGAAGGACATCCTCGGCGTCCTTGGAGTAAATCCAGTGACTAATTCATGGCATCGTATAATAGCACAATTCAGTAAAAACTGTATACTCATAGCTCTGGGAATAAACTTTCTAAGGTAACTGTGGAATCAGAAATATACTAAAATGAATAGGTTTTTTTTCTACCTCCATTCTTGTCTCATTTTATCCACTGTCATAATGCTATCTGCCACTGTCCAAGGTGTTAGAGGTCATGTAGACAGTTTCTATTCCCAAGGAGATTTGTGTGACCTTATTTTGGAACTCTATACCTGATTTGTGTAGTATATTGGCATCTGGAAGTTCAGTCCATTAGAAGTAGGTATTCAAAGGCTGCTAGTAATAGTAAGACCCAGGACCCACACACACAAAAAGATAATCACCTGACTTCTGATGGAAGGGAACTTGGCTTCTTATTGAAAGGAACAAATGATGTGATGAATTTTGTTCTTGGTTACTGTAAATTGAGAAAAAAAAAGGGCTTTTTCCTCCTCCTGTGCATGTGAGAGCCTAGTTCTGGGTTCTCTGATGTGAGTGCAGATGGCTTCCCTGTGGATGTGTTAGGTAGGTCTTTAAAGCCCTTAGATTGCCTGCATATCTACTAGATGCAGAGCAGGACTTGAATGGCATATAGTCCAACACTTTACAGTGCCAACTTGTTCCCATGTTTCTTGTTGATCAGCTTTATAACCCAATCAGAAGTGAATCATGGACTCCTCCATTGTCTCTGTCCCCCAGCATGCTGTGTAGATAATCCAGGGTAGGTACAGATCTGGCCAGAATAAGGGAAACATCCTAAGTCATAGAAGGTGAGAAGGTGGAGAAGACTTGGGGCATCTCTCCAGAGCAGGGAGAGCCATTCCTGCTGCAACAAATTAGAGTTCCAAATCAGCCTCATAAACTATACAGGGCCAGGTCAGTGGCTAGGGTTCAGAGTCTCTCCAGACCCAACATATCATTAATTTGGCTGGCAACAAACTGTCCTGTTGAGTGAGTCTCCCTGGCTTTTTGTGAGATGGTGCATCCACAGGCTTACTGCCCAGTAAGCTGTACTGAGTGTACGAAGTATGTCTGCAGACCTTCTGTGTATCTGGGCCCGAGATGAATGAAGGCTTGTCTTAGTATTTGACCAAATGCAGTATTGTATCTATCTGGCATGTCATTGTCTTTCAACATATGTAAGCTGTCTGTTTTTTATTTGTAATTTGTATTCATTGTCTTTTTAAAATGCATAGACACCTCCATCTCATAGTGAATCTGATCCACAAAGAAAGTAACATTCCTCCTAGTTTAGTGACTAAGTATTACTTTAGTGACTAAGTAATGAGTATTACTTGCCTTGTTTCAGTTCTCTGTGTAACGTTAGTAAGCATTATGACTGACAAGCCTACCTTCAAAAGTCTGTTGAAATTAAGGAGTTAATTTTGAGGTTTTCTTTGAGTCTTCCTCCTGGGGAAGAACCCATGGGTTTCCTTTTGACTTGCTTACTGACAACTACTACTCTAGCATTTTTTTTTTTTCCTCTTCAAGCAGGGAGGAAAGTTCTGTTTTCTGTGTGTGTAATGTGTTTCCTGAGGTTTTATCGTGTACCTCCAGGGATTCATGACTCAGGCTGTGGGTCACATCATTCAGCCTGTGTTTCTCTCTCTCTCTCTTTTAATTTACAAACATTTCATTTTTATTGCCTTTTTACATATTTAAAGTTTGTGTTTACCCTGTATCTAGCAAGCCTGTCAGCACCATTTTTCTAACAAGAAGTGCTCATTTTTTGTCTCTCCATCACATTAAAAAAATTATTTATATATATATTTCACATCTTTGTATTCTCCGGGGTTAATCCACCACCTCCCCTCCCTGACCACTCCTCCTCTACCCCTCCGCCCCCAGTTGTGTTGTGCTTCTCGTTTGACTGGGCTGCGTTGCTATCAAGTCTCTGCTTGGGAATGGTCAGGAGGATTGGGCTACTTGAACCTCACAATGTCACCCCATCATTTTGAAGACATCTGGTGATGAAGGAGAACAGTGATTAGCTTGACTGGTGGTGGTGATGGGAGAAAGGAAGGGGTAACACTTTCCGTTCTCAGTGGCTAACAGATTCATTAGGGGGATGAAGAAGGTGAGTCTCTTAAAGGCTGGTAACACAGCACTGCATAGTATGAAATCAATTGAAACCTTTCTTGAGATGTCACCTGTACAAGTACTTAGGGCTGATGAAGCAGAGTATCAATCAGGAATCTCAGGAGAGTAATGCTAAGTCCTCTAATGGGATGCTCAGCATCAAGATCTTGGTGAACAGGTATTGCCTTGATGGATCCTGATGATATGGAAGTGATTTTTGAAAATGAGAATGAGTAATTATCTGCTCCTTCCTGTTGAAATTAGAGGACACCCGTTGGCAATTGGATTGTATGACATGCAGGATTGCTATCTGCTGACTCCGTAGTGGATGTGGCCTCAATTCTGTGTCACTGTTCCCTGAAAGTTCTGCTGTTTTTCTGACAGTGCTTTGCAGCCTAGAGTTCTCTCTTTCTGGAGATTGCCTTCAGATCCAGATTGTTACTCCTTTCCTGTATTTCTCAGGCCATTTACTAGCAAGTTTGGTTAGTGTCTTATATGGTAGGAAAACAATAACTTGTTATACTTTACATATGCAAAAGCACTTAACCATTATTAATGCCTGACATTCCTCCCTACTGCCCAGGGGGGTGAGTCAGTATCATCACTATTCATTAGGAATTAACTATACTGTGCAAGGCTGTCAGCGGTGGACAGAGCAGGGATTTAACACTGCCGTCCTCTGAATTCTAGTCTCCAGCTCACTGTCTAGTGAGGATGCAGCTCAAGTCCCATAGTCTGATTGAAAATGCATCCCATCTAGGAAAATGACTCTTGAGAGCTTGTTTGGAGGTTCTAGCAGGGGAGCGCAGCTACTCGTATACCCTCGACGGAAGAACGGTCTGTCTCTATTCGGGGAAGGCCGTCCTCTTCCACCGAGCGTGCAGCTTCGGGAGGGACGCACATGGAGCGGTGAGGGAGGAAGGGGACACCCGCCTAGCCAGCCAGATCAGCCGAATCAACCCTGGCGATCAATGGGGTGACAGATGTCGCAGCCAGATCGCCCTCACATCCGGAAAATGACTCTTGAATTCAAATTCTGTTAATAGACATTAAATTAATTTAGACCTTTGGGCCACAGAGGGAAATACCCAGTGAATGTGCAATGATTAAATGACATCCAACAGATGAAAACTTCTGGCGTTGTATTTGAAACCTGGTTCACTGAAATAAGGTTAGCTTAGGACTAGTTGTCTTGGAAGTGAAACACACACACACACACACACAGACACACTCACACCCTACCCCTCCACTCCCCATCTCCCATCCCCCACCCAGCTCTTTCATTGGGAGGCAGCTTTTCTCTTAGAGAAAAATACAGACTTTCCTGATGATAGTGGCATTTGAACTGTGTACATAGGTGTCTGTTACAAATACTGTTTCATGTAAATTGGTGTAGCTCCATAGAAAATGATCTGGAGATTTCTTAAAAAACTGAAAATGGATCTGCTATATGATTCAGTAGTATCATTAGGTATTTATTTGAGGAATACTAGTATGAGAAGCTTTATGTACCTCTTTATTCAGAGCATTATTCACAGTAGCCTAGATATGGAATCACCCTAAATGCCCACCAGCAGATGACTGGATATAGAAATAGTGGTACATATGCTAAGTGGACATTACCCAGCTATTAAAAAAGATGAAACCATGCCTTTTGTGACAGTGATACTTGAGGTGATTGTCAACAAGTGAAAGGCAAATTCTGGATAACCAGTGAAAACATACTAGAAAAATAGCTCTTAGACTGGAAGATAAGGTGGTTAAAGGGCATAGAAGGGGGTAAAGATGATAGGTTATTGCCACTGGAGCTTTGGTGGTAGGTGGGTGAAGCATGTGTATACGTTGTTGAGTGAAGTTGTACCCCTAAAAGTATATAGATTTGTGAACAAATGGTTAATCAGTAGCATCTGAATCAGACAAAAGAACATATGATATTTGATATTGACATGTGATTTTTTTATTCGATGACTCCTACCATGGCTGCCAGCTGTACCTGGGATCTGTATTCTCCTGACCATTAGAAGTCTTTCTTAACTTTCCCCTCAGTGCCACTTCATTTTACTCACCTGCTCATTTAAATTCACTCTGTTAGCATTTTTCACCTCTTTGAACTTCTTCCTTGGCCATTTCTTTAGCTTCTGAGATTTACACCCTCCCCACCTTGCATTCCTTATACCTTTTGTTAGAATTGGTACCATCTGGTTCTTGTCTTCTCTAGTAAACAATAAAGGAAAACAGAGAAGGTAAAATATTGTACCTCAAAAATTGTTCCTTCTCAAGTTACTGTTTAGAAGCAGCTCACTTCGTAGAGGATCCAAACCATATTTGTCCCATTGACTCAGGACCACTATTTGTCAGTAGTCATGATTAATAAGTAAGAAATTGGATTGGACAGTCCACTTTTGGTTCCCTACTCTGTTTTAAATCTGTCTTCTTGTATTGGTGATTCTTAACAGTTCTTTTAATTTGGTGATTTCCTCCGAGACACTTAGTGCTACTCATCAGAACCTTGGCCAGAGTTAGAGTGTTGAATCTCTGCTTAGAAAACTTGGGTGCTAAATTCAATCAATTGGCACCAAAGAATGTTTAAGTAGTAAAAAAATAAAAAAGATGTTCATGTCACCAAGTTGTTGGTTCATCCTTTCTTTCATTGATTGTTTATGATGTGAGTACCATGTGTCACATGGGATCCAGTGAGGATAGGAACAGTCTGTGCTATGAAGGACACTGGGGTGTGTGTTTGTGTGTGGGGGGGGAACAATGACAAACCAACTTACTAAGATCTAATTTCGGTAAAGACTATGGGAAAAAAATCAAGGTGATGAAGGACTACCTTAGCCTCCTTCAATCTTAAAGATGGAAACTGAGGCACCTGGAGGGCCACTTGTACTATATGGCCCCTATGTTACTCAGAAGAGACAGCTTCCTAATTCCCCAGTTAATTCTTTTTCTTCTTGCTTCACAGACATTGACTAAAACAAGCTATATAGGATTTTTTTTCTTGGTGACCCTCATGTTCTCTGACATTTCATTAATCATGAGAATTAGTTAAAACCAACCCTTTAATTTAAGAGCTCTTAACTCACCCGTGTAAATAGGTGAGCTACTTATATTATGGGAGACCCACAAGAATTAAGGCAATGGGAGCAACACATTCCCATTTCTGTGTCCTTGACCAGAATTAGTGTCAGAAGCACCTACATTTGACTATCTCACCCCACCCCCCCGTTTTATGTTAAAAGGTATATGTTGAATATGTATGATGCCATTCCCTTGTACTCATGTGACCTTCCTTGAATGGTCAGTAGTTAATTATGAAAGAATGGCCCATTTAGGGAGTGCGAATCTTGGAGCAATTAGCAGTAATTCCTGGTCACTGGTGACATTTCTTGTAGAGTTTATTGTAGTGTCGCTAGTGAGAATTTCAGAAAGAGTGCTTTTAGAAAAGTTAATGATGACAACTGGGGCACCCAGGGCTACATAGTACAAAGCATGTTTTCAACTAATAGGCATTCTTTTCTCTTCCTTTTGAGGTATTCATTTAGGTTTAGCATTAGCCCCCTGAATCAAACTTCTCAGAAAAATATTAAAACTATTGAATGGGTGAATATGTTTGGATTATAGATGAGTGTTAGGAACAGAAATGTTTGCCACTGGCTTAGCATTTCCATTTAGTGTTTGAAAAACCTTAAGAAAGAGAGGCGTCTGTGTAAGTCTACTACAAAGGGAACCATTGGAAGCTCCTTCATTTCTTCCCCCTCCCACTAGCAGTAGATGGTTGGGCCTTACAAAGTACATACCACTGTCCAGAGATGATGGATTTGAAAACAGTTGAACATCTTTTTTTACACCTTTACATACCCTCATCCATGTGACAACCCTGTGGGTAGATCTTTCAACCCTTAGTGATTTTTTTATAAATTAGGATTGAATACAATTTATTATCATTTTATAAATTAAAACCAGGGCTTCTGAGAATTTTCCTACTTGATCTAGGCTCCATGGCCAATTAGTTGAAATATATTAGGGAACTAGATCAGTTTGACTCTTAGCACCATGCCTTCCTCCGCCATCTCATATACAACATACAGCATTCTTTATTGAACTGAATGAAAGTTGATGTCTTTGCTCAAAAGATAGAAGAAGGGGTGAGAATATCAGTCTGTAGGCACAGATGTTCTTTGCATAATTCACTCAATTAGCTCTTACTATTGATAATACATAGCTTTGTTGCTGTACATCCAGAAGCCAGGTAGATTGGGTAGTTAACCACATCCACATGTTCTTAGGATATGCCTAATGTGTATATACTTTCAGAGTCACTAGATAAACAGATTTTTTCTAGTATGAGGTAGGTTTTGAGCTGCCCTTGAAGGGACTCAAGGGATGAAATGCCAGACTGGTTATTTTGGTATCTACTATGGGGAGCTCTTCTCATCCAGCTCCTGTCTTGTGATTGGAAACTCTCTGCCCATACAAGGCTTCATCTTACAATTGGGTTGTAAAACCAAGGGCCCATGTAACTCTGTGGATTATGTATCTGGTCGCATCTGGAACTGTGTTCTGGCCTTTGTCCAGCGTAATTCCATCCTGTTGAGCTCCAGCTGACCAAATTGCAAGAGCCTGGACACAGAGTTCTTCCCTATGTAGTAAATGAATAAAAACACTCAAGTATTTAGAACAGTGCTTGTACTTAGTAAGTGAATGGATCAGTTAATGCTAGCCAATATTGTAGTCTCCAGACAACCAAAGACTTTTGACAGTTTGGAAATAACTTGAAGGGGTTATCTAAGAATCTGCTGACAATATGTTCAACTATCAGGAAACTTTTCCTTATATTGAGCTAGAATCATCTTTTGAACTTCCACAAAATGGGTGAATATAACCTCTCCATGTGACACCTTTATAGAGGTCATTCAGTGTTTAAGGGAGCTAACTTGGTAATTAAGATCCAGAAAGGTCTTAATTGGCCCTGTGCCATGGGCTTAGGCTAAAAAACATTGATTTAATAGGAATAAATATAAATTCTGACTTTTAACTCCTAAACTAATTGCATGAGAAGAATATGTGAAGTGGAAACTTAAAGGTTTTATAGTTCACAAGTCACTTCTGAATGCCATTTATGGAGGGTCATGGACAAGCTGGGGTGTGTCACAAGCAGAGGGATGATACGAATTTGGTCTTGACTGGAACATAATCAGGAGCTTTGGGGGCACTGCTCCTTAATACTTAAATGGGTGTCTTTGGGGGAGATTTGCTTTCCCAAGGGCTAGATGGGTAGCAGTTAGCTGAGAGGGGGGTATAGCCTAGTATATGGAAGAGCTCGTAAGGGAAGTGTGGGAAATCCCACCTTTGGTTGTGTTTAAGCTTCGGCCACAGTGTCAGAAGGGACTTCATATTTGGATTAAGGGGTTGCTGGTGTGTTTTGATCTTGAGATTTCAAGTTATTTAGTAATGTTACTTTCAGGCAAGTAAAGGTTCCTGCTTCCTTCAACTGGCTGGCCCATCCTGTTGGATTCCTTCCCTTCTCTCTACCACAGTGGTTGAGTGCTGGGCTCTTCCACTGTGTATATTAAAATGGGGCTTCATGGAGTGAATTCTTAATGCTGTGAGCCTCCAGAACGGAAGGACTGGACAGTTTTTTGTGTGTTTTCTTTTTGTTTTGTTTTGAGTCAGGTAGGGAAGGGAAGAAGGTAAAGTTAGCCGCTGCTCAAAGAGTTCTCATGATTTCTCCAGTAAACCGCTTGGGAGCAAGGATGGACTTTAGAGTAACAGTTCAGCTTAACTTGTTCTAAGACTGTGAGACACCACCAACAAAAAATAATATGGGAATTCAGAAGGCCTTCACTTTGGGCATCATAGACTTCAGCTGGGGATCAGTTAGAAATCCCTATCTTGTGGCATAATTTATACCTTGATATTTGGCATTTTTTAACATTATGTGTAAACGTGGGAGGAGTAAATATTTTCCTGACAGGTTTTTTGAATGATGGTTTGTGGCTGTATTTAAAAGCACACAACCTGAGCTTTCCTTTCACCCAGGTGCTGCCAAATCTCGAAAGCTGCTGGGGTAAGAAGCCAGAAACACCCACTAGTTTTGCCATTAATTGTGTAATATTCATGTGTTCGAAGTTGCTGCACCTGGGATCTGTTGAGATGCATGGGTGGGGGAAGGCAGTGGAACAGGATACAGGTGGGAGAGAGAAGAGACGCAAACCGGTTGCTTGACTCCCAGGTGACTGCCCTGGGACACAGATCGGTGCCCGGGGGTTCCTGGCATCTGCTTCCCTCCCTAGGTGGGGGGTGGGGGGTGGGGGTGTGTGTGTGCCTCTGTTGTAATGTTGTAGGGCAGAAGGGGCTGGGGAAGCTGATCACACTAAGCTCTCCTGACTCAGACTCTGTTGCTTCCCACATTTTGATCAGTCCCCAGAAGCACTTCTCTCATTTTGGGGGAAGCCTTTGAATTAATGCTTGGATGCCTTTTCAACAAAGGAATATTGATATGTTAGTGTGCAGACAGCAGGGGGTACTAGATTAGATCATTTTCACATTGGTGTTTGTGCCAGTTTGACATTTGTTTGGAAAGCTTATCCCTCATGAACATAGGTTATGTGCATAATTTAAGGAGAGTAAATCTTTGAGAAAGATTTCTTTTGGCTCTATAATTTTCAGTGCTACAGAGAAATAAAAGACTCCCTCTCAGTTGTCATGCCACCAGGAATTCTGAGTAGGCCACCAAGTGAAGACACCCATGTAGGTGTAAAGCATCTCTGCAGATGTGCTGGACTCTTGTGATAGTTGTTGCATGGAAGGTGGGAGTGGAGAGAACTTGGTCCCTGTTTCAGGGTTATGATCTAGAGGCAACAGTGACAAAATGACCCCACTGTGTGCAGAGTAAAAGCTCTGCTGAGAAATGTTAGAGAATACCAGCTATCGGTCAGCTGGGTATTGCTGATCTAACAAGATGACTATTTGTGGTAACAAAATAATCTCCCTGCTTCCTTCCTGCCTCCTGCCACCATCTTGCATCTTGGTGATGTCAGTAACAAATACTGGGATGTTTGACATTTCAGATGTATGTCATTTGTTACAGTGAGGCAGGCATCTTTTGTTTTACTGTATTTTCTTTTAAACAACCTGTTCTGCTATGGAGATTTGATTATCCTTGAGTGAAGTGCTCCTGGTAGATAGGCACTTAGTAAATGTTCTGGCATGATTCACTGTGAACTTGCAACTCGGAGAGAGCACTGTCTGGATGAACAATTCCCTCCTCTGTGAAGATTATCCAGCTTTTGCCTGCCCTTGGTTTCTCTGTGGATGCCTAACATGGTGCATCAAGAGCAAAAGCCTCGTGGATCTCAAAATTCCGTATTTTCTCCTTGGAGTTACTCTCTAAGCCAAACTGGTGATAGGGGAAGGTGCTATGGCACAAGCCACAGCACCTGTAGGTGGTTGCCTCATCCTTATCATGCCCTTTTTATTTCTCTCTTAGGTTTATCTTCTTAAAAAGACTCCAGGCTTCGGCTTGGAAAATCCAACCGCCAAAATTGAGCCCAGTAGCTGGAGCGGCAGTGAAAGCCCTGCCGAAAATATGGAAAGGATGAGTGACTCTGCAGATAAGCCAATTGACAACGATGCAGAAGGGGTCTGGAGCCCCGACATTGAGCAGAGCTTTCAGGAAGCCTTGGCTATCTATCCACCATGTGGGAGGAGGAAAATCATCTTATCAGATGAAGGCAAGATGTATGGTAAGTGGTCTGGAATACTCCTTGAAGCACTGTCTGCCTCAGTGGTGCAGGTTTAATTGTAACTGTTTTCTGAGGTTTATTCAGGGTACTGGGTTGAATGATCTGTAGACTTTCACTTGGCCAACCCAGGGAATAAATCTCAGCTGAAGAGGACAAGCAAAAGGCCATTGGGAAGTCACCCTCCAGGTGTTTTTCTTTTTATACACAGAAGGGCATTATGTCAAATCTCTCAACGTCTAGGTGGGAACATAGTTATGTTGGCATATGTGGGCCTCAAGTGTGGGGATTGGCTCTTCAGAACACCTGCCTGATCTAAGCAAAGTGCTTCCTCTTAGCTAACTAGTGCCACATGGAAGTGAGGACCTGGTGCCGCCAAATCTCTTGATTTTTTTTTTTTTCTCTTTTTTTCCTCTAAGAAGAACTAGCAATCTAGCAATCTGTATATGAAATCTTATTTTCATGAGCTAGTGCTCTTTTTTTTTTTTTTTTCAGGCACAACCTTGTTCCAGCCAGATAGAACATGCACACAAAGGTCTGGCTGGACCAGACCTTTGAACCACCAGTTTGCTGTTTTGTTGCCAGTTTCAGTTGAATGGTCAGGCATGGCATGAACCCCAGCACCCTCCTCCACCCTCTCCCCCCTCCCCCACAGCCCCCAGCCAAGGCCCCTCTCTTCTTTAGAACTCACAGCTAGGCATCTCCTTAAATGGAAGAGAGCAGTGAGTTCTGAAGGCAACTCCTGGAGTGTCCACAGGGCAAGACTACTTAGCCAGATGGTTTGGGAGGCCAAAGGCAGCATCTTCCCCACCTACCAGTCTGGGACCCATGGGTGGAGTTTGGGCATTTCCCTGTTCCACGAGTGCTTCCAGCTGCAGGCGTGTACTTTTGGCTGCTTACCTTTTGGGAAGCAGATGGCAGGTGGTTGCTTGTACATTCTGCTTGTCTAATTGGACGTGTTGAGTTGACAGTTTGCATTGTAGCTGAATCTAAAAGAGATGCAAACAAATAGCCTAAACTTAAAGAAAACCTGCTCAGTCACCTATCTGAGGTTTTCAACTTATCATGGGAGTGATTTATTTCTAAATAATTTGAAAGTTTTCCCATAATGGGGTGTTGTACCTTTAACACTGGGCCTCTCTCAGGAGCAGTAGGAAGCTGCAGCTCAAAGTAGCCACACTGCTGAGGATAGAGCAGATGGTGGTGCAGCTGCCACCAGCTGTGCCCCTGCCCTGCCCTCCCTCCCTCTCTCCAACTTGCATGATGTAATGGAAACAGGGAAAATGTTGCTTTCTGCAGCATTGGAGTCTCTCAGCCTATCTGTGTCACACACACAGGAGAGACAGAACCCCAGCCTCCAGCATTTGTTTTATGGTTCCATGTGAATTCATAGTCAGAGATGCTTCTTAGTGTCTGATGAAAGGGACTCTGGGTGAAGTGTTTCAGCTGCCGCTGTGGCTGGAAAGTTTCAGAGCCTTACCGTCTCTCTGTGTGTGGCTCTGCCCTTCTTCCTCATCCTGGCTAGTTGTTGTCAGGGTCTTGTTGTCTTCCCTAAAAATGCAGCTTCCCTCTGTGAAAGGCAGAGGAGAGCTGTTCTTTGAAGCTGGCCTGAAGGAGCGGTGAGGGTGGCTTCAGGTTGGACCACCTTGCTTGACTTCGATTTGTTTAGGAGAAGTTGTTTTAACCTAAAGACTGACCTGGGCTTGCATGTCCTGGTTGGGGGTTCGGGCCGGGAGATGGCAGGGGGGTACTGCCCTATTTCACAGGGAATGCTGGGGAAGACACCCTGTCTTTGAGAACAAACTTCCAGAGCAGAGAGCATAGTTCACAGCAAAGGTTCATTTTTCCAGCTCGTTTCAATTTCTTCTCTGCTGATTTTACTTTTTAGGTAGTTCTCATGGCTGATTTAACCATTTTGCCTATAGCCCCATCTAGAGATAATATTCTGGAAAAATGTGTAAGAGTTCCACTGGTAGTTGGGTCTGAGAGGCTCCAAGAAAGGACTGTGAGAAACTTTGGATTTCTGTCGTCTACCAATTATGAGTCTGAAAAATTCAGTCTTCAGTTTTCTCCTCTATTTAAGAGGATCAAGTCAGTGATATCCATGACTCCTCTGGGCTTTTACATTTATGATACTGTGATCAGTACCTGGACAGATGTGGAGCTACTTCTGTATGTATATGTCTTTCATCCCACAGCATTTAGTTCTGAGTCTTCCTGAGGGCATGTATTTTTTACTGTATGAATCATTTTTGCCTTTAAGTCAGTGTTTTTTTCTGACTGTGTTGGTAACCTACCTCTTTAAACTCCTCCTGAGTGATCAACATTCAGAAGTACAAGGGTGGTGAATTTTGGTTGAAGGTGGAGGAAATGCATCTGCTGAAGTGGCTCTGAAGCCACCTTCACCTCCAGGCAGTTGCCTTGGGGAGAAAACATCCCTCTTAACTCACTCTCTGTGGCCAACACAGAGAAGCTTTGCTTTGACTGTTCCTGTGGAAGGGAAATGTGGTAGCTAGGTGAGAGGGTTTTAGAAAAGGAGACTGGATTCCTTCAAAACAATGCAAACCCCCCCCCACACACACACACACACACACTCTCTCTGGGAGCTGCCTGGGGCTTGTTTGTGACTATGTGGGTAAGAGATGGTTGATTTGGGAAGCAGATATGTTGCGAGGCCCTGGCCACTGAGAGATGGAGTTGTGAAACTTGTGGGGCCAGAGCTACTTTTCTTGGCACTGGCCTGGTCCCCTTCTTAGCACACATGGCTGAAGACACAAACTAGACCAGACTGGCAGTTTTTTGAGGCTCTAGGAGTGCACTTGTTCCCCTAAGCTTTTGAAAATAAGGCATTGAAAGCATTTTGTATGCAGTGGAGTAAAATAAAAATAATTTAGTGCCTTGTAGTAAAGTACCAAGTGTTTTTATTTTAACTTGAGGGGGTTATTTCTATATTTCTATATTTGTAAAGTGCATTGTGATGTCATGAATCCCCAGCCATTGGAGAAGCAAGGTCAAGTGCAAGTGCTCATATTTTGGTAATGAAATTGCCTCTGTGGTTGGCATTTGGGCAGGTGTTACAGAAGAGGAAAATGGAAAGCTTTCTTTATGATGAGGTTTCAACCACTAGAAGCAATGACTTCTCTTTGTTCCCTAGGTCTTAGGGAGTCTGAGACTTTGTGTGACTAGTCCCCATGTGGACAGGTTACTTCTGCTTTAGGTGACCTATTAGTACAAGCAGTCGTTCTGCAGGGTACTTAGAAGGTTGGGGGAGGTGTGTGTGTGTGTGTGTGTGTGTGTGTGTGTGAGAACTTTTAGACTTTGTTCCCGAGAGCTTGCATTCTTATTCCCTCCCTTACTCTGTCTTTTCCTTTTCCTTTCTGTTAGTATCTTTTGTTTCACTTAAAAACAAACAAAAAAATATAGACATGCCCTCTGGTAGCTACTTGGAGGAGGAAATAGCAGGAAAACAAGAGGAGGAGAAAAGTTCTTGAATGGCAGGCTTGTCTGGAACGAGTTTCACAGGAGCAGACCACAGTTTGAAAAAAAGACAGGTTAATCAACCCTGGGACTAGCTAGATATGTTTCTGCTACAACTGAAAATTCTAGCCTGGCAGTGTGGTCTGTTATCTCCAGTAATCAAACCAGGGTTGGAACAAGAGCTAATGTTCACTGACTGCTTGTTTTAGAGAGAGGAAAGTGTAGCCCTTAAAATCTTGGACTTTGGAACTGATATGAATCCTGACCCTGCCACATCAGACTTTGGGTAAGTTGCTTTCCCTTTTTGTGCCTCTATTTCCTCAACTGTAAATGGGACTTAAATGGGTCCTCCACAGGATTATAAGAATTAAATAAACTGTGATCTGGAATATAGTGTCTGGCATACAGTGAGTGTTTATGAACTAAAAACAAAGAAGCCTGTTCCAGATGTGAATTGCGGTAAAGGCTTTATGAACAGGTTTTGTGTTATGTGCGTGATCATGTTTTGAGGTAGGCATGACAATCCCCATTTTGGAGACAGGAAGCTGAAGCTCAGAGGGGTTCAGTGGCTGGTGTTTGATCAGAGAAAAGGGTATAGCTGGAAGGTTTCAAATTCAGATCTGTCTGACTCCAAAAGTTAAACTCAAATGTTTATGTTCCCGTCTTGTTAATTCAGCAGGTCAGTTTTGAGCACCGCCTGTCTTCAGCACTGTATGAACGCTTGTCAGAGATACAGCAGTCAGCCAGGCAGACATGGTCCCTGCCCTTATGGAGCCATCACAAGTTCATTTGCAGGAAGCACTGACCTAGGGTCAGGGCTATGTGCCAGAGCTTTCTGGGAAGTCTGAGGGCCCTTTGAAGATGGTCACCTTCCACTTAGCCTTTTGAAGCCTGTTCTTGGTAACTGATGTCTAGGGCATCTGGCCCACTGCTGGCAGGAAGAAAGTTTCTCAAATAACGCAGCAGGGAGGATATGAAATCACAAGACTGACCCTGATGGTGGCCAGGAGGATGCCTGGAAGATTCTGGTGTCCTAGGAGTCCACAGGCAACCTGGGTAGATCAGTTTTTGGCAATGATTTTCTCCTTTGGTGAGCAGATATGGTCAATGTCTTTGCTTTGTACGGCTCCAGAGAGGTCCTTTTACTTGCTGGGGTGCCAGGTCTGCTGATTAGCTCTAAAGAGCAGTTTGTGAGGATGAGAGAAGGTGTGAAGGTGTATAGGCCCGTATTCCCTAGTTGCTGATCTTTATCCAGCCAGCCAGGGAAGCATAGGATCCTTTGCTTATTTCACAGAAGCCTGACAGAAGAGTGAGAGGAGACTTTGGGACATGGTGGCAGAACAGACAAGGGGAAATCAGAATGAATGTGTACAAGCAGATGTGAGGGTACACAAATCAGTGTGGGTACAGAGACTGTATCCTGTGGTCCCCAGAGTAGGTCGGGAAAATACAGGCTTGTGCTTTTTAGGAGACTAGACTGTTACCGTGGATCTTTGAGGACTGGGCTTTAGAGTCAGAGCTTATAGGATCTCTAGGACTTGAACAAATGATCTCTGGAGCCTGAGCAGAACTTGTTCTTCAGTTTTCCCATCTGAACATGGTATGCCATCTTTGATTTCTTTTGTCTGACCTGTGAGTTAGCGTATTACTTTAAGTGAATTGACTAGAAATGCGAAGTATGAAGAGCTACATCCTTAGTACAGACGAGAAGCTTCATTAGGTGGGGATCCCACTCTGTCTGTCTCATGGGAGGCAGAGTGTGTCAGAGATGTTTGTTGAATATATGTATATGTGAATTGGTCAAAACAAAGAGAGTGGGTAAGTAATTGCTAAAGCTTAGGGCCCTCTTCTACTAGAGGAACTGACTAGAAAGACAAGGAAGAGGAGGAGGAAGGAAGAAACATTTGTATTGCATGATGTTCTTAAACTGCAAAGAAACCTTGGCTTTTGCTCTCTTTGTTGGCAAGAATTTGTTCAAGAGGTAGGAAGGATTTCTGCCCATATGTGAGTAGTAGGGGAACAAGGGTTAATTCTGGAATCCTTGAACAGATGAGTCATGGGGGATTTTGAAATAGTTTGGTGAGGATAGCAGAGCAGGTGTCATCAGTGTTTAGATTAGGAAGTTTAATGTGTGGGGGCCTACAAAGATTTATGCATGAGGTGTGAGCCCTTGCATGAGCCCTTGTGCAATCTGGATTTAAAAATAGCTAATTAGGATAGCTCTAGAATTGGTCATAAGGGAGAAAAACAAAAAGAATATTATTACCAAGTTAAGTTTTTCAACAGCTTTGCTATGGCAGTGAATGAACCCTGGGATTTATAAATCATTCATTGAGGGTCTGCCCTGTTCTTTGACTGTGGCTGGAGGTAGCAGATAAAAAATAATTAAAATAGCTGACCTATTTGACTAGTTGCTATGTGCTGGGCTCTTTCTCATCACTTTAGAATGTATTATCTTGTTTATTCCTCTTAACAACTCAATCATATTGATACTATGATAATCCCCATTGTATAGTTGGGGAAGCTGAGACCCATCAAGGTCAAGTTACTTACTCAAGGTAACAGTATAAATAAGTGGAACTGACTTTTGAAACCACCAAAGCAACTCATTGCACAGTAGTTCAAAAAAAAGTATATTCTGTTAGGGATATACACTATATAGTGGTAGGGCAGCAGGAAAGGTGATCATTTATGTTTGGGAAATGTATGTGTCTCTATACTCTATATCTGAGAAAGCAAGAGTGAGTGAATCAGAGAGACTTATCAGGGAAGATTCTGAATGGGAAAGATCACTCAGTGCTTTTTTTTTTTTTTTTTTCAATCTTACTTTGGATTATAGATCTGTTTGAGAATCTATAGGAAGTTGTGGATCTTCTTTCCAGAAAAATGTTCATGCATAGTTAGCAGATTGTTGCATATAATGTTAGGGTTTTCTGGAGCCCAGGTTCAGACTTGCCACTGTGAGGAGAGAGGGACAGGAAATTCATTCATGGTGGAAAGAACAGAATGATGAGCATCCTGAGAAAGCATACCTCTGGTGCCCTTAGAAGTGAGGGTGTATCCTGGAGGGTGGTAGCTGAGGGGCCTGGAAGTACAGTCTGACCCCTGACCCCATGATGTGGAAGCTGTGAATGAGTACCTGCTGTGGTATTTAGTGCTCATTCTGAGATCAGAGGGAAGCTGCTGCTTTTTTTTTTTTTTTATTTAAATCTGGAAAGCTCAGCCTGTCTCACAGAGCCAGCTCAGAAGGTGTGAAGTTGAGTTAGGTGGCTATGTAGTTGTCTGATAGGAGCAGGAGGCCTTGACTCCAGTACTGGCAGTATTGGTGGAGAAGTTTCAAGGATAAAACCAACATGATTGACTGAGTGGAGGTGATTTCTGAAAGAGGTGGAGTGGAAGATGATTTCAGGGTTCAGTTCCTGGATGAGAAGAGGATGGTCGTGCTATTCAGTGAAATGGGCAGTTTAGACAGCACTGTAGGCGAAGCAAGCCTACAGAGGAGAGGCAGAGAGACACATAGGGTCATGTGCCTGAGCTACCAGGTGATCATCCAGATGAACATGATCCACAAGGAGTTAAACATGGGTGCCCGTAGCTTGTGTAGTTAAAGATACAAGGGTAGTTGGGGGGCTCCATATCCAAGACATGCTCCCTAAAGCTGTGAGAGCAGGTGATAATGGCCCATGAAGCACAGTAGTTTATCAAGGGGAATACTGGCATGGGTTTTATTTTATTTTTTAAAATAATATATGTGTGTGTGTATTTATTTCATATCTTTGTATTCCCAGGGATTCATCCACCACCTCCCCTCCCTGACCACTCCCACCCATCCCCCCACCTCCAGTTGTGTACTTTAGTTTGGTTGTTAGCTTGCTTGATTTTTCCTCTTGGCCATTTGTTTTTCCTATGTCCCATATATTAGTGAAACTGTTTGGTATCTTTTTCTTTCTGACTTGTTTCTGCTAATATGATTTCTTCTAGGTCCATCCATGTTATCTCAAATTCATCAAATTTGTCATTTTAAATTGATGAGTACTATTCCATTGTGTATACATACCACATCTTTTTCATCCATTTATACGTTTTGGGACATTTGGGTTGTTTCCATGTCCTTGCAGTTATAAACAGTGCTGCAATAAACATCAGAGTACAGGTGTCCTTTTGTATTAAATATTGAGGTTTCCTTTGGGTAGATTCCCAGAAGAGCAATTGCTGGGTCAAATGGTAGTTCCATTTTCATTAGTTTAAGGGTTCTCCACAATGCTTTACACTGCTTTCCATAGTGGTTGGACCAGTTTACATTCCACCAGCTTTGTAAGAGTGTTCCTTTGTCTCCACATCCCTGCCAGGTCTTCTCCTTGGCTGTTTTTTTTGATGTGAGCCATTCTTACTGGTGTAAGGTGGTATCTCATTGTGGTTTTGATTTGCATTTCGTCATTGCTAGTGATGCTGAACATTTTTTCATGTGCCTGTTGGCCATTTGTATTTCCTCTTTGTAGAAGTGTCTTTTTAGTTCTCCCCACTTTTTGACTGGGCTTCTTGTTTTGTTTTTACTAAGTTGTGTGAGTTCCTTTTGGATCTTTCTAATCAAACCCTTATCACTTTTGTGGAGGGCAAAAATTTTCTCCCACTTGGTTGGGTTTTTTGTTTTGTTTTGTCTGTTGTCTCTTTTGCTGTACAGAAGCATTTTAGTTTGATGTGGTCCCAACTGTTTATGTTTTCCTTCATTTTTTTGCCAGCTGTAAATGTGTCCAGAAATGGATTTTTGAAGTGTAATTCATGGAGGGTTTTGTCCAAATTTTCCTCTATGTATTTTATAGTTTCAGTTCTTACATCCAAGTCTTTTATCCATTTTGAGTTAGTTTTTGTACATGGCATAAGGGAGTTGTCTTGGTTCATTTTTTTACATGTCTTGGTCCAGTTTTCCCAGCACCATTTATTGCAGATGCTGCCCTTGTTCCAATGTAAGTTTTTCACTCCTTTGTCAAAGATTAGTTGACTATATATGTATGGTCAGGGCACTCAATTCTGTTCCATTGGTCTGATGGTCTGTTTTTGTACCAGTACCATGGCATGGATTTTAAATGGAAAGTCTAAAGCGGTAGAAAAGTACATGGTGTCTTTTTAAGAAAAAGGGAGATACATCATTGGTCCCCAGGGATGGGCCATATAGAAGCACTTGAGAATCTCAAAAAAAAAGAAGAAGAAGAAAGGGGCAGAATACAAACTGACTCGAACAATGTATTAGAATCTCTGGAGTGTATGACCTGGGGATCTGTAGACTTAAAAAATGCCTAAGCTGTTTGGGTGATTAGTCAGGTGAGAGCCACTGATCTAGGACCAAGCCTGGATTCAAGATGGCTAGACCCCATTTTTAGAGTTTCTAGAAAGAAGCTAGGGAGTTGAATGAGACATTTGAATCAGTCTTTACAAGGTTTGGAGGCAGGAAATAAACTGAATCCCTCTATACCAAGTGAAGGAACATTCTCATTACTCAGTCCTTGGAGATGTTTGGCTATGCCAGAAGGGCACCAGGAGGTGTATCTTGAAGGGCATAGAATTATTTTAGGGCAGGGGAGATATTTGGCCATTGATAAGTAGTGAGTAGAGAAATTAATGAATTGAGGCTAAGTTTGTTAAACACTTTAGAGGAAATTAGGGATTCTTTTCCTCAGTTGCATAAGGAAAAACAATGACCTGGCCACAGGTAGGGCCTAATGATGTCTTTCTTCAGATAAGGAGTAGGCCCAGGGGGCTGAGCTATGGGCAACTGAAAAGGAACTCAATCTAAGTAAATATTTTGGAGGAATGGGATGTGGGTGGACAGAGATAAGTGAAAAAAATCACTGAGCACTGGGTGAGCAGCTTCAGAAAACTTGGGGACTATTATTCTGTTTTTCATTAAGACTTTAATTAATTAAAATTGCAAGACATTAGCATTAAAATTTTATTTTATTTAATTAAAACATGAAGGCTTACATGCAATTGTGAGAAATAATCCAGAGACCCCCTTGCATACTCTTTATACCCTACCTTGTCCCACTGTATTCTGTGAGTCTTGAGGTGGGGTGTGTGTGTGTGATGACCAGTGTAAGCTATGTATCCACCCCCACAATGAGGCTACAGAACAGTCCCAAGTTCCTCAAGGATCCTGGTGCCCCTTTTTACAGCAATACCAGCTTTGACCTGTTTCCCCCTTCTTATCCCAAACTCCTGGGAATTGTTCATCTATTTCTAAAGTTTCATCACTTAAAGATTTTCCATGATGGGCACACACCATGTGCAACCTTTTGGGGTTGACTTTTTTCCACTCGGCCTTAGATGGAGAATCTCATCTAAGGTTTAGTGCGTGTCGTTTACTTTCTGTTGGCGAGGGCTCCTAACCCACCTGTATGTTTGGACCACTGTGTGCCGACGGGCAGCTGCCCCCTTCTAGTTGTTGGCCATTACTCATGAAACTGCTGTGAACATCGACCCACATTTGAGTGTGTGGAAGTTTTTTCTTCTGTGAGCTACATACACAGACATACCTGGTCCTTTGGTAGCTGGATCTGTTGTATTGTTCAGTTCTGGTTTTAAACTACTCCATTGATCTCCATAGCTGCTGTGCCATTTTGTGTTCTTATCTGCTATCTAGGTTCTCTGTTTCCTCACCAGCATTTCGTTGTTACTATTTGTTTTAACCATTCTTACAGCGCACATGGTTTTAATTTCTGTTTTCCTAATGACTAATGATGTTGAACATCTTTTCACGTACTTATTTGCCATCTGTATATTCTTTTTGGTGAAATGTTTTGTCATGTCTTTTGTCCGTTTTCTAATTGGATTACTTATACTTTCAGTCTTACGTTGGGAGTTCTTTACTACATGTATGTGTCCTTTGTCAGATTTGTGGTTCACACATATTTTTCTGTGTCCATAGCTTATGTTTTCTTCACATAGTAAAAGTGTGAAAAGAGTGTGATTAGTTTTCCCCTTTGTGAGTTGTATTTTTGGCGTTAAGTTTAAGAACTGACTGCTGAGCCCTAAATCTTGAAGATTTTTCTCTCATGTTTTGTCGTAAAAAGTCAGTAGTTTGTTTTATATTTACATTTGCCTTACATATGATCCTTTTTGAATTTTTATAAAAGATAAAGGGTCCTTTCTGGGAAGCCTAATGGTGTAATTATGTGAACTCCACCCCCCTCCCCAACTACAGGGTTTTGGATTTACTGAGCACTGTGGTAGTTGTCAAGACTTGGGACCTGAGACCCCAAGTGCTCCTGAGTGCCTGGCTACATTAATCTCATTTGGGAAAGGGACCAGGTGAAGCTCAAGGGACTGATAGGTCACATGCCTGCTGCTCAGAGGTTCCTCTGAGTTAGGAGAGTTAACAGGATGGGAGGCTGTGACCACGAATGCAGGAAAGTAGTACCTTGGAGTAGAAGTGAAGAGATTTCAAGTGGTGAATTTCCAGGTGTCAGCATAAATATGCTCACCTATATGATGGCTACTAGAGATGAGGAAGTAAAATATTGGAAAGTGCATCAACATTAACTTGGTGAATCACTTGGCTGTTGAAAGTCCATAGCAGTGAAGTGTGAACTTATAAATAAACATTCAAGAGTAACCAGGGAGGGGTGACTTCTTTGAGAAGGACGTGAGCTCATGGATGTGAATAGAAATAGTCTCAAAAGTGCATGGTGTGGACCCATGCAAGGTGGCCTTGCAGTGGTGGATGGAAGGGAGTTGCTGACATGTCCTGCATTTTACACGACTCTTTGCTGATTCAAAGCTGTGTGTCTTCGGCCAGCTGTATATGCTCTTTGTGCCTCACTGCCATCATCTGTAGAATGGTGGTTGCCCAAGACAGGAGGGAGTGGGTGGATGTTTGTGTTCTTTGCAGCACTGCTGACTTGTGGAAGTCCAGTTCATCACTTCTCTATAACTGTGGCCTTCCATTTCACTTGTAAGCAAGTCTCTCATTGTTTATAGCCATTGTTATTTATTTCGATCCCATTTTATTCAGGGTAAGTGCATAAAGTGGCCATTTTGCCAGCTATCATTACTATTATGATCTTGTTCTATGGGTCTCTTCAGTAAAGGTGCTTTCTTAGAGAATGGTCCAACTTGGTAAATTTAAATATATTAACTTGTTTCCTGATTAGGATTATAGAAAAGGAATGAAGGACTTGGCAACTGGCCATCCCAGGGCAAAGACACAGCTTTTCCAGTATGTATATCTGTATTAACGACGGTTTTCTTTTTATACTGAACATATATTATTTTGGGGATTGGAGGAAAAGTTATTATATCATTCATTTTTTTCTCTGGTTCTGAGTAAGGAATACCCATTATAAAGAAAAATGTGCAAGAACACAGAATTAGAAGCCAACCATATCATTTAAATCCCTGTTGGATTTTTCACCAGCGGTTCAATCCAGGATTGGCAGAGGCTGCTGTAGCTTGTGGTGAGAAGGAAGGTAGTAGGAGCTGGGGCTGGTGATCTCTCCTTTCCATGTGGGCATGGCTGGGGCACCAAACTTAGGGGACAGGTGGTCATAGGGTGGTGGTGCTGGGGCCAGGAAGCAGGACAGGGTGTTCTTATTATAGCTCTTGGGACATTAGTTTTGTTGTTCAACAGGTGCCCTGGCCAGTTGGCTACGTCTGTCAGCTGTTCAGACCAACAGTGGCATTATTCTGACATTCATATAGTATTGCAAAATGGTGATGGGAGAAAGAGAGGAAAATGTTCAGATTCATTCTTCCAGTGTCCACGTGCTCACAGCTCACATGTTCACACTACAAAATGAACAGAAATTAACACATCACATCTGTACCAAGCCAGTATTTATCATTTCACCTTATGCTTGAGAGCATGGGCAGACTATCTCTGGAGGTTGGAGGTCCCTTTTCTAAAGATGTTGATAGTGTTTTCGATGACCACATCATTCTTTAAAGCAGATTCCTAGCAAGTAATCTTGTACTTGTATTGCCTTTGGAAGGAAGTGGGTGGATTTTAAAATATAAAATACTCTGGGAACTGTGTAGTGTGTTACAAGTTCTCATTTGATTATAATCATTTGGTCTAATCGTAGGTATGTTTCATTTGCTTGGTATTTACTTGCTATGCATGCTCTGTTGATTATCCGTCTGCCCATCTTCCCTTCTCTCAAATGCTTCAATTTTAGGTAAATAATAAAATCAAAATGTTTTTCAAAATCCATATGGATATTATTTCTTTAAAGCCTCTTCACATATCAGTACATGCCTCTCTCCTTTTTATCCATTTTCGAACACAGTCTGAAAGGTGTGACAATGGAGCCTCCTGCCTGGGACATCAATTTATTTAAAACAATTTTTTATAGCGTTGCATTTTCTTTTCTGCCACAGACAGTGAAATTGGTCTGTAGTGGAAAATTTCAATAGAATTTGTTCCTTTTACATTTTAAAGTCTGAGCTACCTTTCAGCTACCTTAAAAGAGAATGCTCCAGGAGGATATAATTGATCACCCCAAAACTTTGTAGCATCAGGGTAATATTTAACATATGTTCAAGCTGAGTTGTTTTTACCCCTCCCAGCAATTTACAAAGATCCCAATTACTCACCCTGTACCCGCCTTCTTTCCCAGGTCTGTCTCTGTGTTCATTGACTTCTTACTTGTATCATGTTGACAACGGGCTTTGGCATCTGTCTCTTAGATGAATGTTTCTGTTACAAATACAGTAGCTTCCCTGACAGTTTAGAATAGGCTGCTTTTATTGAGACAGGTTTGGTTCACTTTAGTGTCCTGATAAAGACATTTGTTACCTATAAAGTAGCCACAACCTTAAACATATTTGATTGTGAATCAGGTACTGGGGCTGATGACATGCCAGATGTGAGGTATCGGATTGCATGTTTATTCAACTGTTACTGCAGTCTCTGTACTCGAATGTGCCTTTGTATTTGCTGTCTCACAGCAACACACAGAAGGCGGTGGTGATCCGATCTTGATTATGGAAGATGCTATTTGGGTGACTTGGATCATAAACCATGAGTATTAGGAAGCATTCTCTCAGCCCATGTGTCCTGAGACAGCAACCATGAACAGTTGTTAGGTGAAGGGAATTGCCAGGTGGGATGACCACAAGCACTGGGATGGGGGCCTTTTGAAATGGACAAACTTTGGTAAGTCCTAGAGTGACCGGGGCAGGTGCTGTGACTGTGACAGGGCTTTAAAATAATAATGAATTTCTGTCAGTGCTTGCAGAGTGTCAGGTGTCTTCTAAAAACTTAACATCAGCTGAGTTAATCCTTGTTATGAATCTTATAAATAACTACTGTTATCATTTCCCTGTTACAGATGTGGAAGCTATCTGTAAGAGCTGAGAAACTTGCCTAGGGTCACACAACTACTCACTCCTGGACCCAGGAGATGAACCCCCATCAGTGTGGTCCCAGTGCCTGAAGAATTAGTCACTACTTTCAGTTACCTCTGAGTTGTGACAGAACTGGAACCTGGGGTTCTCTACACTCGTGTTCTATGTTTTGTGGGAGAGAGTTTTGGTTCTAAGTAAACAGTCAAAAAGAGAGAACTGGCTTTCCTGGTTTCATCCTGTTTTCTGACTGCTAAACTCCTCCTGGTCCTGTAAAAAGTACCCCTGCTCTCTAAAACCTTCATTAATCCCCCTCTTTTGTGTTTCCACAGTGCTTTATTTGACCATGTGTCAGAATGCTTTTCAGACCACTTTTCACACATGTGTCCCTACCCTGCAAGGGCAGCACTATGACTCTGACTTGTCTCTGTTTCTAGCCCTTTAGCACAGTTCCTGGCACACTTTACAGCCTCAAAAAGTGTTTGAGTAAGTGAAAGTTGTTGATAATAATTCACACCTTTATAGAAGGTGCCCCCCCATATGTTTATCATTGTCATTAGGTTTATAGCTTTCTAATGAAATAATGAAGACAGTGGTTACAATAGCATAGATAAGAAACTAAGATAAGGATGCTTTCCTTATCTTGAGGGACCTCAAACTATTCTGGAGGGAGCTCTTGGTGAAACAGATGTTAAAGTAGAACTAGCACCTCTTGTGCCACAATTTATGTTTAAAAAATTTTATTATAAGTATTTGAACTGTATCTGGGATATTTATTTACAACTTTATGTCAGTATCAGAATGATCTGCTGAATTGGGTCATTCAGTGCCTGCAAAGGATGCTGAGCTCAGTTTGGTTATTGGGTTAGCTGCACCTCCTCTCCTTCCACCCCTGATTGGATTTAATAGCAGTAGTAAGGTATATCTCTAGAAAGCTGGTCTGTTACAGTCAGTGTCTTCCCCTAGTAAATGTCTGACACAATGTATTTGTAAGCTTATTTAAGATGACTCTGTTGGTGTGTATAATGTGTACACATGAGTGCATTGCTCTTTCCAGGATGACTCTGGATTTGGTTTTAACTCTGAATATCACTGACCCAACTAATTATCCTAAGATAACTTTGTTGATTCTGAGTCACATAAGTGGGATAAATAAGAGTTTAGAAGGATCATTTGTTATTGGATTATCAGTCTTTATGACCAAGTCACAAAATCTGGCTAGTATGGATTTAATCTGCCACTAATTTCATTTGGAGTTGGGAGTGAGGACTGCTTGGGTTTAGATTCTGGTTCTGCTGTGTAATTAGATGTGTAATCATGTATAAATTAATAATACTCAGCCTCTGTTGCCACCTCTGATAAATGGAACTAACAGCAGTATCCATTTCACAAGCTTCTTGTGATGATTAAATGAGCTAATATATTAAAATGCTTTAGATGCCCTGAGAGTAGTAAAACCTTAATTAACAAACCAACAAAGACATCAGAAAAAAAGGCAGCTACAGATTATAGATGATCATAATGATCGTAGATTTAAAGGATGTAAAAGTCCTCAACTAACTGGATGTTTTTAAATTTAACAAGAATTGCACACATGACCAAGGGAGCTCTTTGCCTGGAATGCAAGATTGGTGTAAGATTTGAATTAATGCAATATACCATGCCAGTAGGATGAAAACTGTTATCTCAATAAATGCAGAAAAAGCATGTGGCAAAATCAGCACTTCTTCATTATATAAACATTAACAAACTAAGAATAGAAATCAGTTTCCTTACTTGACAAAGGACATTTGTGAAAAACCTACAACTAACATTATATTTAAGAGCAAAAAATTGAGTGCTTCCACCCTTAAGATCAGGATCAAAACAAAGATATCTGCTTTCATTCCTTTTTTTCAACTTTGTATTAGAAGTTCTAATGAGAACAAATATTCTGAAAAATGAAAGAGAAAACATATGAATTGGAAAGGAAGACTTCAGACATCCCTGATGATCTTGTATATGTGGAAATGCTATTAGGATTTCAGCAAGATTGCAGAATATAAGATCAGTACATAAATATCAATTTCATAAACATATTAGCAGTACACAATCTGAAAATGAAATGCAGGAGCAGTTCCATTTACAATAGCATGAAAAATAGAATAAGTATAGCTAAAGAAGTTCAAAAATTTGACTCTCAAAAATACAAAATATTGTTGAAAGAAAAATTAGATATCCAAAATACATTGAAAGACATTCTGTATTCATGGATTGGATGATTTAATACTGTTAAGATGACAGCAGTCCTCAAATTGATCTATAGGTTGAACATGATCTTTGTCAGAACTCCAGCTGACTTCTTTGTAAAAGTGACATAGTAATCCTAAACTTCATATGGAAATTCAGGGAACCTAAAATCATTAAAACAGCCTTGGAAAAGAATAAAGGTCAGACATGTACATTGATGGAGTAAAAGTGAAAACCCAGAAATAAACCCTTGTAGTTGCCATTAATCTTTAGCACTTCAAAGCAAGGAGTTAATAGTTTTTTTCAAAAATGGTGTTAGAACTATTGGATATCCACATATAAAGAATAAGAACTCCTTCCTCACAAGAAGAGATAGTATACATAACTGGGAACTAATACTATAAAACTCTAGAAGAAAATAAAACAGTAAGTCTTTTTGAACTTGGGTTAAGAAAAGCCTTATTGGATATGACACCCAAAACATAAGTACTGCAAGGAAAAATAAGTGGACATTTCAACAAAATTACAAGCTTTTATGTTCCAGAGAAACCATTAATAAAATAAAAAGCCCAGAGAGTAGCAGGAAAAAATTTCAAATCATAAATCCAATAAGGGAATTATATCTATAATATATACACAACTCTTACAACTCTATTAAAAGTGCAGATAATTTAGTTGAAAACTATGCAAAGGATCTGAATAAACCTTCAAATAACATATTTAATGGCCAGTAAACACTAAGATGCTCAACATTGTTCGGCATCAGGGATATGCAGAACAAAACCACAATGAAGATGCCCATCATAACTGTTTTCTAAAGCTGTGTCAAAATGGGAACCCCTATCCACTACTATTGGGAATATAAAATGATGCAACCATCCTGGGAAACAATCTAGTACTTCCTCAAAATGTTTGGCATAGATTCCTAAGACCCAGCAAATCTATTCATAGACATACAACTATGAAATGAGCAAATGTTCCTACAAAAAGTTGTAGACAAATATCAGTAGCCAACAATTGGAAGAATCCCAAGTGTCCTCCAACTGACAACTCCATAAATAAAATGTGGTATGCCCTTACAGTGGAATTCATTGACAATTAATAGAATTAATAGGAATGAAATACTAATGCATATGTAACATGAATAGCTTATGAAAACATGCTACGCGAAAGAAAACATTCACAAGGTGATGCATTGTGTGATTGTGTAAAGTGCCCAGGTCAATCTGGAAGAAAGAAAGTAGGCTTGTAGCTCCCTAGAAAGTGAGGATTTGAGAGAAGTTAGAAAGTAACTTCTAGTTGGCATGGAGTTTCTTTTTAGGATCATTAATATGTCCTAAAATTGGTTTTGGTGTTGCTTACAGAATTCTGTAGCTATACCGAAAAATCACTAAATAATATATTTTAAATGGATGCATGATATATAAATTATACCTCTAATATTTTTTATAAAGTATATATGCTTAATATAACTCACCCATTATAAGTGGTCAGTAAATCTTAGCTAACACTGCAGTCATAACACTCTTCCTTTACTTTCATGGTAGCAAAGATAAAAGAGGAAGATACTGAAAAAGTAGGTGAACATACCAGTCAAATCAAATACCAGGTGATAGAAGAGGTAGATGTCTCTGGCAGCTCCGGGCTGGACACCAAGTGCTGATTTAGGAGAACTAACATAAAAATGAAATGGGAGTTCTGTGGGCTAAGTACCTGACGTAAAGGTGGCCCCCAAGACTGAACTGACTGTCCCTTAACATATGGTTGAACTTGGGTCTCAGGATCCAAATGTCACTAAACCAGATGTTTTTCACAGAAGAATAATCACTGTTAATGTGACAAAGGTCTGGGTTTTGTGTCTAGGATTACTAAACCAGATATGTGTGTTTCCTTTTTCAATTACAGTAAGTACCAAAGGCCAAGGTTTTCATCCTGGTTCTTCCCTCCCCCTTAGCAATATGTGGGGAAACCAGTCTTTCCATGGTCAGTCCAAGGCGAACAGCGTTGCTCTTTGCAGGGTGCCTTTGACCTAAGTCCCTGAACCCCTTAAGATGAGATGGCCAGAGACCAGTCCTCATACACTGGAAGATCGTCCCTGTTGCAACTTTGCATCAACACTGAAGCTGCACATTGCTAGTTACCTGTGGTTTCTCCTTTAGAAATTGTAAAGCATATGCCAACTGTTCAGGAAGGTTCTCTGCTAAGATGCATTTATTTGCTAACATCTCACAGTGTTTCCCCAAGGATCTATCTTTGGAGGGAACATCCATTTCATTATTGAGCTGCTCTACAAATGTTTAAGCCACACCCTAGCATTCAAGGTCCTATACTACTGAGTGGTGGATTCAGGACACAGAAATCTCTCAGGGCTCTCTGACTGCTAAGCTAGTTTGATTAGTCTTAACTGTAGGCTGAACTGCCTCTCAGGGGTGGGCAAAGAGAGGAGTGAGAGGATTGAAAGCAGAGAGGTGTGAAAACACATGTTCTTAGAAACAGTTTGGCAGAACTAGAGTGTGGGTTGCTGGGGAGGATGCATGGAGTGGAAGTGGTTTCAAACAGAGAAAAATTCAGAGAGATTATGGGCAGTGGTGCCAGGCTTTTGCATATAACCCTAAAGGCCAGCTTTTCCATGTGAGTGTGTTTGTTTGTTTGTCTTTAAAGAATATTCAACTAGTGATCAAGGAGGGTTATTCTGGAGATCTGATGACCTATAAGGAGGCTGAGGGCGCTGCTGTCCTGGCAGAGAGAAACATGAAGGAGGAGCCTAAGAGAGCAGCAAGGAGGGGAGAGCACGGGAAAGTATTTTTCAATGAGGTGCTTAAATGTAATAGAGATCAGAAGACTCAGTGGGATTGATGGCAGGGGGAGAGGTGAATGAGATTCATCTTCATGTCTATAAACTATGTGTTTATAGACAAGGAATATGGTCAGCAAGGAAGAGCAGGTTTCATGGGGTAGGCTTGGAGTCATGAGTTGTAGTTATTTGTACGATTTGGGGGATTTCAGAGAAGGGCTGGAGGGAGGAGCAGGTATTGGAAATGCAGTCTCTGGATTGAGAACAGTTTGGGAAAATATTATTTGGGGGGTTGGAGTTTAGACCTTAGAAGTAGATAAAAGTATCTGGGAGATGGAAGAAAGACAAGTAGAGGAGGGAAGGATACGGTGGGTGGGGGCAGGGAGTATTTGAATCCTTCAGACTCATTATTTCAAACCCCAGCTCATTCTCTGTGAACCTCAGTACATTTTACATATCACATGAAATAGTGATATTTCAGGCAGGGAATCTGTGAATTTCTGTATTTTCACTGTACTAAGTTTACTAAAATAGTTAAAAATGTCTTACTGGTGTGTTGCTGGAAGAAACATGGTTACTTTTTTTTTTAAGTTGAAAGAGGCAAATTATTTAAAGAGACAAAATGACAGGAAATAAGGCAGATAGAAAAGTGAGTTCTCCAGGGAGGGATAAAAAGATTGGCTACCTTTCTTACAGGTAAATGGGGTGCTGAATGTTGCACTCTGGGGCTCACAAGGGTGAGCTAATGGGTCAGATCCCAGTCCAGCATGGCTCCTTCCTTTTCCTTAAGCCAAATGTGCTCTGCACCTAAAGTGTGATTTCCTTCCTCCCAGGTCCTCTGGGAGTGTCGTTGAGCTCCTTCAGTAGTTTGAGTCCTAAGAATCAGTCCCCCTTAACTGCAGCTTGTCCTGCTGAGAAGTGCAAATAGGTATAGGAAACAAACTGCCTGTGGCCCATGGCAAGCATGTCTAGTGAGGGGACCAGACCCCTTTAAAACCTGCTTCAGCTTGTCCTCTGGGGGCCGGTCTGAGGACTGAGAAGACTGTGGAGGAAACCCAGAGGTGGTAGTTGTGACCTGTCAGAAGCAGGGCCTGCCGGCTCTCTGTCAGATCAAAGACCGACTTCAGTCATTTGACACCCTAATGTGAGGGTGTTTCTGAGTCTGGGGCTGGGGCTTCTGGTGGCCTGTGCCTGGAAACTGTGGGGAACGTGTGGGCCTGCATGTGCTCTGTGTGGGCTGGGGTGGGGGTGGGGCGGGAGCAGACTAACAATTCTGCTGCTGCTCTCTTAGATTTCAGAGCCTGAGAGAGCTGGGGAGTTCAGCCTGCTCTTATTGCTCTTCATGTTGGAAACTGCTACTGTGGGTTTCCTCTCCCTATCCCAGTTCTGGGGGTGAGCTGGCTTGACTTGGTCATAACAGCTCCTACATGACTATTCCCTTCTATCACACAAATCCTAGATTCCTGAGTATAGATATCATTTCCAGTTTGACTTATGACTGTGGTAATCATATAATTTAATGTCCACTTTAGAAAATAAAATGGAGTGGTGTTAATAACACCAGGGAGATGGAAATAAACAGCGACTTTCCCAATGGTGGACTGTAATATGTGATCTTCCTCCCTGTGATTTCATTTTTTCGCTCAGTCCTTACCCTCAGCCGTGTGTTCTTGTCTGGCCCGGGTGATATTCCCAGATCCTGTGACCCATAAGCCTTTGGGACTTAGAGCCAGGATCCTTTGAGATTTGGTGTCGAGAACAGAAACCTCGGACCTCCCATGTTGCAAGACCCAGGGATCAGGAAACTTGGGAGTGACTGTAGAGAGCATATATCTGGAAACCTGTGGAACTTTGTTTTCAGTTGGTAGTGCAGGTATATCACTTCTATTCTAAACTTCTGTTCCAAACATTAAATTTTTTCACATGTATCCAGTCTTCTCTCTCTCTCTCTTGTGGCATAAGGTGACTTCTGGTAGCAGGTAAATCAGGAGAGAAGCATCCTCTGAGATTGTGGTTCTGCTGGGTGCAGCAGCCCAGCCCAGTAGACTGACGAGCCAGGAGCCCAGGCTCTGCACTATGATAGGAGTGTGAGGGGAACAGGGGAATGAGAGAGCTTTTTGTCTTGAGTCTGTGATTTCCACAGTGGAGGGTGGAATCTCTGAGTTTCTCTGAGTCCAGACCAAGTGAGGATTTAGGAAAAGATACATTCCTTTTTGACAGGGGATTTGATGAGAACTCTGCCTGGTAGCTTTCTCAGCCTGTACAGGCCTGTTTTTTCTAACCAAAGTGGATGGTTTTTCTGTCTTGCTTTCTACCCAGATTGCCATGGGGTGTCAATGAAAAAGGTCTGGGAAGAGGAAATGATATCTCACTTGGTTTTCAGACTTCTGCATCCCCCAGCTTACTTGCATAGCTCATGTTTGACCACTGAAATTAAGAGTAGGGTTCCCAGATTTAGCAAATAAAATAGAAAATGCCGTGCTAAATTTGAATTGGCAGGTAAACATAATGATGCTTTTAGTCTACCCTGTGCCATCATTACATTTTGTATGCCCTAGCTCACGGAACCTGGTCAGATTGTGGTCAACTCTGGAGCATGGAATGGCTGCTCCCATGCTGCCTTTCCTCACCAGACACATATTGAGTGCCAGCTCTGTGTCAGATGCCGCTCTCAACATGACGGACACAGGGTTCTTGACTTAGTGGAGCTTACACCTCCTGGAGTGATAGGCAGTAAAGAAGATTAGTAGTATGTTAGAAGGTGGAAGTGACAAAGAGGAAAATAAGGCAGCCAAAGTAGTGAGGGCTTGGGGAAAGAGGCCAAGCAGATGTTTGGGGAGAAAATTCCTAGGCAGAGGGCAGCACACCTCCAAGACCTGGTGTCTCCTAAAGTGTGTGAGGAGCCAATGAAAGCAGGTGTGGCTGGGTGAACCGAGCTGGGGGGAGGATGGAGGCAGTAAACCAACAGGGTGGGGATGTTACCTGATTAGATTTTATAAGTCACTAGCTGGTGTAGGGATGACTGAGAACCTAGAGTCCTCTTCTGCCCTGTCTTAGGGAGATTTGGGACTTATCTGTCATTTGGAGAAAAGGGATGTGTCTATTTGAACTCAGCAGCACTTTATAGGATCAGAGGTGCCTTATCCCCTAACTTTTTTTCCTATTTGAGCAACATGTTCCTACTAAAGTAGGGAAAGGACATGTCTCAGTTTTCTGCTGTGTGATGCATCTAGCTTGAGAGACGATATCTTGATGTTTCCTTATTTATTTCCTGCTGGATGTCACTTACATGCCTGGAGCCTCAGAGTTTCTGAAATGATAATTTTGTAAAAAGATAGTTTTTCTCTAGTATAGGAAGAAGCTGTTTTTCTTTGGATTAATTAAATTATTTGAGAGTTGTAGAGCTTGAAATCATGTCTTTCCTTGTCATTCTTTGGAAAGAAAAGCAAAGAGTGACCTGACTGCATAGATGTGAACCTTGTGTTAACCAGCATGCAGTAGTCTGATTTTAAAATTAAAAAGTAAAAAACTTACAGTTCACATTTACAATTAAGGGCTAAAATTGAAAGTATTGCCCTTTTTTTGGTGAAATAATTATGTCCTTTGGATAAGAATGCTGAGGCTATAAAAACTTGGCTTTCAAGTAAACAAGATTATTTAAAAATATCAGCCAGTTTTGAAGATGAGGGTCATAATTCTAACAGGGGTGGCAAATATTTTCCAAATATCTTTGACAAGCCTGTTAACTTAGGGATGACATATTGGTAAATTAGCTCTGATGAGTAATAATATTAATCTCAAATTTTTCACATATGTCCATAACATTTATTTGAGAAGATGCAGAAATGGAACACTTGAAAATTAGTGTATAATATAGAAATTCCAGATGTGAAGATGGGCTGTTTCATCAGAATTGTGGAATTACCCTGTGCCAAGTCTTGTATTGGGCAATAAGAATACAGAATTGCAGGGCAACCGCTGTTTATATATTAAAAAAAAAAATGCAATGTGTGCTGAAACACAGGTATGTTCATTGTGTAACTAAAAAGCAGGACATTTTGGATTAATTCTATTTCTCAACTCATTTGTTTCCTGAAGCAGGGATTTCAACTCCTTGTAAACCACTTTAATATAATCGAGATTCCTGCCATGACAAATTGGGATTTTTTTTTTTTTTTTGCCATGTGAAGTTAGAATTACAATGTGATCATATTCACTTTGGAGTTTGAATGATCTTGCATTGCATCCTGTAGCTTTATGACCCAGATTTCTCTAAACTTTAGCTTCTCTGTAAAATGGGGATAATGGAGGTGTGCCAATTAAATGAGACAGCTCGCTTCTGTTTCTAGTAAGCTCAGTGAGTTGTGGCAATGTCATTCTTATTGGCATTGCTTTTATTATTTCGCGACTGACACTGTAAAATTTATAGTGATGATTTCCAAGACTCCTACTCACCCATTTTAGAGTTTGGGTGTGCAGCTAGCTTCCTTAGAATGCCTTGAGAGGGGGGCAGCAGACAGTGAGTTTGGCACATAATAAGTGGGAGGCGGGCACCTGAGAATTCTGGTGAATGTGCTTTTACACTTGACATTGCCCTCCAGATGGCCATGCAACCAAGTTGATCATTAGCATCAACAGACACAAGTGGAGAGTCTCCTGCGCTGCTCTTTGCTATGTGGATATGCAACGAGGAGAGCACATGGCATCAGGAGGCCTGAGCCTGTTTGGGGCTCAGCTGGCCTGGTGGAGCCGCTGCCCTGAGTTTGGCCCATCTGAGTCTCAGCTGGTACACAGATATTACCACCCCCTACCTTGGCCCCTCCCCAGCCAGCTTTGAGGAGCCATCTCACCCCAGTGGGGGGCTGCAGCCTCTGTGGAGGCCAGGGCTGTTCAAACCCTGCACTCTGGTGTTTAAATTCATCATCACTGGTGACTTGTTCCCAGCCTAAGCAGTGGCAGTGTATGTGTGCTACAGGTTTTAGCTTATTACCTCTGTGGGGGTCCTGCCTTGGCTGAATGCAGGAAAAGGACAGCACTGTAACCCATGGTGCCAGACCTGACCCTCCAGGGGTAGTTGCTAAGCCTGGGCTCAGTGTGGGGTCTGGCTGCAGCTACCGTACATGTCCTCCCAGCACCCCTATCTGTACCCCTATCGGGACCTTTCTCTGTAGCAGTGCCAGAGCCTGGGGTTTTGTTGTCTCTCTGACTGAGGGGTCTGTGGTACTTGGGCTTGGACATGAAGCAGATGTAGACTCTGCTGCCCACATGAAGAAACCTTAGTTGAATAAGGTTTTCTCTTAGAATTTGTTTCCTCTATAATACGTGGTGAAATTTTTCAGGGCAATTGGGCTTGGACATGAAGCAGATGTAGACTCTGCTGCCCACATGAAGAAACCTTAGTTGAATAAGGTTTTCTCTTAGAATTTGTTTCCTCTATAATACGTGGTGAAGTTTTTCAGGGCAATTAATATCTTCATCACTATGTCCTTTAAAGTTAGTGATCCTTAAGTTTGCAAAAAGGGTGCTGCCCATATCTTTGGATTATACTGAGGAAGAGAGACAGTTTATATATATACTGTATTAAAAGGATGAGGGCATCCTTGTGTTCCCTGAGTTCTGCTCTTTCTACTTCCCCAAACAAGGAATCCCAGCCCTAAGGACTTAAAAGAGCGCCCCCCCCCTTTGTATATGTTCATTTGCTGATTCAAACTTTTATTCTGCCAAAAGATTGTAATAGATATTTCTGCAGAAAAGATATATAAATAGCCAGAAAGCCCAAGAAAAGATGTTTAGCATCATTAGCCATTAAGGAAATGCAAATTGAAACCACAAAGCGATACCACCTCACACCTGCTAGGGTGACTGCAGTCAAAAGGACAAACATTAACAGGTGTTGGGGAGGCTGGGGGACA
>PVHY01007120.1:0-69484 GCA_004024945.1 Uropsilus gracilis
TTTTAGGGCACTCAATTCTGTTCCATTGATCTGACTGTCTGTTTTTGTACCAATACCATGCTGTTTTAATTATTATGGCTTTGTAGTATAGTTTAAAGTTTGGGATTGTAATACCTCCATTCTCTTTTTTTCTGGTCAGGAGGCTTTTGGATATTCGGGGTCTTTTGTTATTCCATATGAATTTCAGTAATTTTTGTTCAGTGATAATATTTTTGATGCAGAAAGATCTGATTTATTCTTAATTAAGCTTGTCTAATTTAGTATTTGGTCCTAGAGTGTGGTCCTTCATACCAGAATTTTGTACCTTTCTTATAAAACATAGATAGCCTTACAGATACCTCAGTGCCCAATGTGCTTTGTGAGATTTCTTCATTCTGGTTTGACTGAAGTCATAACAGCTTTCAGTATAACTTCTGAGAACACTATTTGGGTTGCATTCCTTTCACAGACACCCTCTGCCAGGCTTTGTGGACTCCTGCTCTGAGCTTACTCAAATCAGCCCAGCTCTGTCACTAGGACCTATAAGGAACCTCCATCCAAATGTTTTCAATTTTCATTGTGCCGCTTCTCTGTTCTCCAGAACTCAGCATGTAAGGTTCATTCACTCTTCACCATCTCTTCTCAGTGACACTATCATATTCTGTCTCTACCTCTCTGCCTTTACTGTGGGTGCAAAGTGCCCCTGAAATAGAAACTGGGTTTCAACATCTATGTTTCACTACTATATGGTTTTACAGTGACTGATTTTCAATACCTCAGCATTGTTGCTGCCTATAGTTTATCTGGTTGATATTTATAGTATGAGGAAAAGTCTGGAATCAGTTATTCTATCATGGCTGAAAGTAAGAATCCCTTCTTATATTATCCAGTACATTTTCTAAGGCCTATAGGATAGTATTCAGCACAAATCTGATTTTTTGGTCATGTTTTATATTTTTCCTTCTCAAATTACTATCATCCTGGATAATTATGTATACACATGTTGTAATGGGTTTGTGATGTGTTATAATTTTTTTGTAAGTAAAAAAACTTGAAGTAAAAACTACTTTTCTTTAGAAATTTAAAGTAACTTAAGATGAACTGTTTAACTATATCACTCTCACTTATATTCTTAAACAATGAGAGGTTGATGAGAGGATAAAATGACTGCATGTGAATTTTGTGTATCTTTCCATGGAACTGTGCGGCTGTGTCTATCGACATATCATGGTTTCTTGTTCTTATTGGAAAAGGAAGCTGTCACACTAGTTATATAGAATGTCTGCTCTAAATGGAATTACAAAGTTACAAGCCTTGTTTAGGTTGTGTTCTAGTTCTGCTTATAGAGACAGCAAACTAATCTTAAAGATTAATTCACATGTTCAAATCATTAATCTTAGAATAGATTTGTTACTGAAATCATGGAAATGCATGGGAGGCATGCAGTCCTGGTAGGGAAATCTAACTGTTGGAAGATCAAAGCATTTGAGGAAAGAAACTATTTCAGTGGATTTTTAACAATTTCTAATTCTGAAGTGATGAAATGAGTGCTTATAAAAGTTTGTTTTTCTGATAAAAATTGGACATACACTTATTCTTTCGGGTAATTAGAGCCAAACATCATTACTTTAAAAACTAAAACATAAAATATACAACCAACATTGAGTCAGCAGATTGTCATGGTGGTAGCACTGGACTTGAGAAGCAATGTGACTCTTCATTCTGGCTTTCTCCATGCTGTGTGATGGAACATTAAGTCAGTCTGGGTTCATCTTTCTTTTATTATATATAAAGTGAACAGATATAGTAGATAATTTAATGTTCTTTTTAGGTTTTATTCTTGTTCTTCTAAGTGAGGAAACCACCTAATTTAAATGAAAGAAAACCTATCTGTAGGAACTTTGATTTGTAGGAACTTGAGTTAGATGTACTCTTGGGAGGAAAGTCTAAATAAGTCTTGTGGAGAAAATGAAATACTAAAAGCTATTCCATAGAGTTGAATGTCATCATCATATTTGTAGGCCATGTGATTACAAAGTAGATATTACCGTTTTCTATTCTTTCAATAGAATTAAATAAGTAAATCAACTCTATTAATTATCTACTTACATGAGCTTGAGAATCTTACTTAACCCTGTCTTTCATATTAAATATTCAATCAGTCTCGGCAAGCATTAGGTATGTTAAATAACCAACTTGATTATTAATTTTTTTCTATATGCAAAATAAAATTGGTTGGACAGGTAGAGATATAGGTGTTTATTCATAATCATTCATATCATTTCACCCTTATACTTTTATATTTAAAAAGCATCATAGGTTCATAGTCCTGCCTTGCAATCACATACAAAAGTGTGCTTTGGAATCAGTTTTAGTAGTTTAATTTTTCTCATTGTTGACATTCTGTTTTCTGAGATGCTCGTGGGAGCTTCTTATTGCTGACCTGATAAAAAAATCCATTTCCACTTGCTATAACCAATTTTAATTTCCAAGGCTCCACTAAAAATATACGTGAAATAAAGATGTTAAGTCTGTGTGTCTTCACTGACTTTTTATTTGCTAATTCAAAGTTGAAGAGAGTTCCATTAGTGTGACCAAGAATTACTTTGTACCATAAACCAATTTACATCCATTCCACTGGTCTTTCTTTGAGTTCTACTGTTTAAATGATTCTCAGCTCTTTTATTTCCCTAATGATTTAGAGGTTAGTAATTTCACTGAAATAGAATGCAGCCAAGGGAAGCGTGAAAGGAAGTCTCTAAGACTCCAGATACTTTTGATGTTCTTTTTATATGTGAGTTACAAAAAAGAAAGTGTCATTGAAAATGCATTTTTAGAAGATGTTTTTCAGAGTATGCTGGTGATTACCTGATTAGGAAGATCAGGAATAGAAAGAATAGCAATGATTTGCATTCTTTTGGTTTATTCTGTCAGGGAGAGAATTATTAGAAATTGATTGCTAGAGAATCTCCACAACAAAAATGGAGAAATGATAATAATTACTGATTTGTGCATCACCCCATACTGAAGACATGAAACACACAAGGCAAAACCATACAGAAGATTGGAATTGCCTATTTGAATAAAGGTGATGAGAAATAGATACTGGAAATGAAATAGAAGTAAAAAAATAATTATAATATTCTGGAGCTATGGACTAAATGAACCACACTTAACAAGACATAACTTAGTTGATTAAAATTATATTAGAAATTGGTGTAGCATTGCCCCAGTCTTGAATGTTAAAACTGCAAAACGTTGACGTTGATTAACCAATATGGAATCGCCACTGGCATTTACTTGCAAATAGCAAGTGCCCATGTTCCTTTTGAAAACAACAAACAATGCTTCCCCCCCCACCTGTTACCTCTCAAAAGAGAAGTTTTAGTTTTAAATGCTATTCCTAATCAAGTTATCACGCTTTATATATTTTGAACAAAACTAGAGAACCAGCCCACAGGAAAGGATGGCACTAGTAGTCAGTCTTTGCTGCCAAAGTGGTGTGATTCTTGGGGTCAGCTTGGCCCATATCTATCATATTCATTTCTGTTCCTTAAGTGGGGAAGACTTCCAGCATTTGGCTTCATAGAGTTGTGGGGCAGATGTTGTATGCGGTGTGTGGTAATGACAGATGCAGTGTCGTGCTGTAGGGGAATCCAAGGTTGAATGTAGGTTGTCGACCAAAATACATTATCAGCAGATGACTTCTGATTTGAATAGAGTCATAATAAAGCTGGGAGCATTTGGGAAATCAGGGGTAATGAAACTAAGCCAGAATAAGAGGAGACACAGGAGGGGAGATTTCTGGAGTGACATGGTACACTTTTAAGTAGTTATCTTTTACTTTTGTGTGACATCCTGACCAGATTTAAAAAAAAAGATGGGCTTAGGAAGAAAGAAAGAACATGGGAAGGAAAGAAGGACATGAGAAGGTTCAGAAAAGCTGATAGTTTACAATCATTGTTTCAATGTGTGGATATATTATGATATTCTTTTTTGTTCACATTAGAAATTCAGTTAATAGTTGAAGCCTTTATTCTCAATCTTTAAAGAAATTTAAATTTCTTTAAAAATAGTCGTAATTTGTTCTGTATAATAGGACAAGAATCTCATTTATGTGACTCCTTTTAAAATTTCTTTCATTTAGCTGTTTTTAGTTATATATAAGATTTCTATTTCAGAGATGTTGGTATGTTTTTGCCATTTTCAAAACTAAATTGATGATATTCATTAAATATTGGAAGGTATCCATGTTTACACCTGTTTAAAAAAAATCATTCATTCATTGTGGATCCAACTTCTATCACCTTATGAACATAACAGTAACATTTAAAAGGAAAGACAAATGTAAGTTTGCATGATCAGTATCCTTGGGAAACCCACTCTAAGTTCACCTAGAAATGCTTCCATTGTATTATGATGGAAGGTTACCTTTAGTAAACCATTTCACAGCAGACCTTTGGTGTCAGTGCTCTGGTTGCAATCTGGAGATATGTACATATGCAAAGTGAAGAGCGTATTTTTTCCCAGTTTTCCACCACCTAGGAAGTGGAGAGCAGCTAAAAGGTAAGTGTATAATCCTAGGATTTCAAATTCCTGATAATTTAGAATCAAGTGACTGTCTGCCATATGTGCCCATGGTTTCTGGGTTCCTATCCTTGGTTGTGATGCCAGCAACCCCAACAATTTATCTTTTTTTTTTTTTTTTTGGCCTTATAGGACAGAGTAGGGTTTGGTCAAAGTATCTGGGAAAAATCATTGTATTCTGAAAGTTTATGTAGTTTTGTGTTCCCTGTTGGCATAATATTTTTCTCTGTGCTTTTAACAACCTAATGGGAACCTATATGATTCTCTTATAAAAGAATACGTGTTCAACAGCTTCAGTAATTGGAACTCTTACTTAAAAAAGAACCAAATGACATATACACTTTATATTTTAAAAGTAGGGTGATATTTTTCAGTTTTAGAATTGTTTAGCAATGTTTCCTTTACTAACCTTTAGTGTTTAACTAATATATTGATATATTAATGTATTTCTGAATAATAACATGCTATTATTCTTGGGTAAATAATATACTACTGAATCATAGGGATATGTTGTTGGTTCCTTTTCTTCTACTCTAATATTAAAATTAGATTTCTTATTGCCTTCAAAATAGTTTTTAAAAGACTGATGTTCCATAGCATCTTATGAGGTATTCTCAGATGGTATACTTTTGTACTGCATACTTCTAATGAGGATATGTTGAAATTATATCACCAACCAAAAAAGGAGCCTCAACTAATATGAATATTAAAATCTGTTTCAACAAATCTATTGAATGTTTTTTCTTTGAGGTTTGGCTGAAATTAACTATTTTTGGAAAGAATTCAAGACAGTTACTAGACTGGCAAAAGATATCATTTTATTAAAATGTATGGTAACAAGAAAGCAGACTGTCATAATATTAGTAAATAGCCTTTCATTATAGATTGCATATCAGATCACTAGTTTATGGTTTTTAATTGTCATATTGCAGATTAAAAGTAGACAAACACTATGGAATATAATGTTAAATGGATTGACTTAGAATTTCAATGCATTAAAAGTACTGTGAAGAGGTTTTTTAATTGATAATAGAAACATGATAGGGTTAGTAATAGGCTCACTATATAATACAAAATATTAAATGCTGATAATATATTGTCCTTAACACTGGTTAACGCTGACGTTGTTAGCTATGTCTAGAGTACTGAGAAATCATCTCTTGTTCTTGATTTCCTCTTAATTGCAATTGAAAGTTGAAATAGACTTTAAATGGTAGTCTATAATTTGCCTAAAAGTGTCTTTGAGGCTGTGAATATAAATAAAGTTTGTAGATAACATAGTATTATATCAATTTCTTTTATTATCAGTATGAGTTATTTCATGCCAAAGAGCACTTAATTGAAATGATAGAAAAGTCTAGCAATAGGTTCAAAGCAACTTGAAAAAAAATATTAAGTGTTCTTTAGTTAGCCTCAAGCAGCACAGGTAAAATATGCTGTAGAACATTTTCAAAAAATAAAATATATTTTTCATTTTGGCTTTAAAAAGCATTTTCCCTAGACTGTCAGCTACAGGAGTGCAATTACTCTGTGCACTTAGTTCAGTAGGGGAATACTGAGGTCACTCAAAAATATTTTTGACAAGTAAAAGTGAAAACTGTAAGTCAAATATTACTTTTTTGGCCATTATAACTGCAATTGTCACTATGAAATTTAATCATGAGATTTAAAAAAATATAGATGAGGAGATTAAAAAAACAATCCTACAATGCTTGAGGTCTATTTATCTCCTTGTCAGTCTTGGTCTTTAAGGATCTTTTGATTGTTGACACTTGAGGCAGAGATATGACCAAGTGGGTGATACACAAACCCATTACACAAAAATCAGAGTTAAAAGTTCACAGTAGAAAACAAATGAGTATGTCTTATACATAATGTAAAAATATTTTTTTATGTAAATGCAAAGTTCCTGGTAAATATAGATACATAGGTTATAAAAATTTATTCTCTACTGAATGTGGAAAAATACCCAATGTGCACTTGAGCAAAATATTGGAAGAAGTGGAAAAGTAGTTAATATTTGTGTAAACTGGAGAAAGCATGAATCACTTAGTTATGTGAATTACATAAAGAAAATTGGGAGTGATTCTGATCTCCACATTCTAAAACAAACACCATTTCTACAGAGAGATAAGAGGACTTTTCTCTCTCTTCTGGCAGCTCGTTTTAATGCTCTGCTTTCACTAAATAGCAATTTCAGCAAAGAACAATTTCAGTTTATTTCAATATAGGTGTTGTAATGTTAAAGTTAAATGTACTATTGGTGGAATCATGTGGGTTTGGTGTCTATACCAGCATGAAAATCCTAGCTTTCATGCTATAACGACATTACTTACATGGACTTCAGAACTACACTTGTATCCATATGGATACTTTACAATTATATATTTGATTAAAGTTTCCAGCAGAAAGCTCATATTATCAGCCCATGTTCATCAGAGGACATTGTGGAAGTAGACTAAACCCTAGAGGGACTGTGTAAGTGGCTATCATGCTAGTACTTCAGAGGTAATGCCTGCATAGATTTCAGTGTTGCAATTGACCATTTCAGTAATTTTTCTTCAACATAACCAGAAATGTCACAAAACCTCTGATGCTACCATTGATCAGAATGAGTTTGAAATAAGATGCAGCAAAGAAAAATAACCCTGCTTCAGAGGTGGTTGGATTTGCCAAGTGAAAATAAATGTTACTGTCAACAAATTGCTGTAATAGAAATGGCAATGTTTTGTGGTTCTTTTTCTGCCATTGTGAACTAAGGGAAATTTTTTCATAGGAAAGCAAAACCATCTGAAAATATTCTGGAAATGGCATGATTTTATCTATTGCTGGGAGATAGTAACTACAGCAGAGAATAAAATATATTTATAAGAAAAATAATGGTATCTCATAGGGTGTCTAATGTATTTTTAGAGGAAGAAATAATTTAAGTACTTCAATTCTATCTACTTATTGACCTGGCCTTTATTACTACCTACTTTTGTCATCCATTTAGCTATTTGTGAAATTGTTAAATGGTGATTTTGGCATAGAAATTCTGGCATTCTTATATGTATTTCGTTGTCATTCTATCTCCAAACCGAATACACCTAACCTCTTCATCTATTTGAAACAGTAAAAATACAAGAAAATATACAGACCATTAGTTCTGTTCTAATTTTCCTTAGCTTCCTGGGAGATTGCTAATTTTTCATGAATTTCTAGAGTCTCAGAGAAAATTACTTTAATAGAATATTAACACGAAACAAGCATATTTAGTTGATCATTAAGCAATATCTCTTTTCTTTAAGTAAGGCACTGTCATGTATTTCATGACTGTTATCGCAAGGTGACTATTCCAAATTATTAGGATAAAGTCAAACCTCTAAAATGAGTTTGTGTGAGCATGTCTCTGCATGTGCTGTATGTCAGGAACACAGGAGTAGTGATTGAACTTTCTTTCTACCCACCGTTTGGAGGCATTGATATATTAGTTTTCTAGACCTGGTGTAACAAGTTCAAGTTACCTTTGACACTTTGCGATATGGGCAAATAAAACCTAAGATTGGTGGTGGACTCTTAAAAGCTATTTGCACTGAGAGTTATGACATATATTTTTGTCATTTAACTATTATAAAATTCACAGTGGTACCATATTGGCAAGAAATAAGACCTTCAAAAATAGTGTTTCTATATCAGATAAAAATTTGTTGAGCTATACTTTAAACCCTAGAACTTAGCTTCAAAAGAAAAGCTTTTATTATTGAAAATAAAATGGTAATCTATAGACAATCTTACATTGGCTGCAAAGAATGCTGTGACATTTCAGACATATGTTCAACTTCCAACACCATAATGAGTTTATTTTGAGTCTATTTATATACAGTTCATTTGAAGGGCAGAAAGAGAAGTTATATACAAATGGCAGGGGTCCAAAACTGATGTCAGTTAAGCAATGATTTTATGTGTAATACAACCCCCTGCTGGGATGTCTGAAGCTCTTTCTAGAATATTACATAGAAACTCAGCACTAAAAGATGATGGGAAAATTAATTTAAAATGAAAAGAATGCATTTATTCCCCAATAAGAATGGACTAGAAAATGCTTCAAAGATTGAAAGGCAGTCCTCATTGACTTGAATATAAAATAGTGTATGAAGCAATACAGAAGGATGATGCCAAGGTGGAGAACAGGTTCTCACCTAAGTACTAAAATCAACACGGTCATTAAAGGCTCAGGGGCAACAACAAGACCTGCTCAGGGCCAGATCTATGGAGGCTGCAGAGCTCTGGAGTCGGTGGAGATCTGCTAAATCTGTGGAGGTCTTGGCTTTGACTTAATGCCACTTTGGTAACTGTCTGCTGGATCTTTTTATTTCTTTAGGGACTGGGAGTAGAAGGAGTCAAGTTCGATTTTGCCCTGTTTTATATTCTCTTTCAGGGTGTCTTCCCTACAAGCCTGATTGGATCATTTTCAATCCTAAGTGTCTGATTAGTGCTACCCAGTGCCAATAAGTTCACTTGCATTTTCCAATCAAAACAATTAACTTATGACACTGAGCTCAAACCTGATTGGTTCATTTACAATCAAGTGCCAAGTACAGAAGGGAAAAGCCCAGTACCTTCATAGATCCATAGGGCAGGTTCATGAACTGGTGGACTCTGAGGAGCCATGGCTTGAGCTGACTTCAGTAGGGCCTGAGGCAAACTGCATCTGGTGCCACTTCAGTGGGGCTCCAGTATAGCAATGCAAGGAAGGATGTATCTGCAGCAGTACTGGGGTATGAGTCTCAGTTGCGGCAGGGTGGGCTCTGCTAGGAGCCCACCATGTTGGCCCACCATTCTATGGGCCTCTCTGCCTCTGAATTCAGAGAACCATAGTCCTGGAGCTGGCCCACTGAGACCCCAAACTCCAAGTAACTCTGGGCAGGTGTCATAGGGCTTAAAATTGCCTCCACTATGGGAATCTCAGTCCTACTTTTACTTGGGGGTGGAGGCCTAGAAATGCTCTCTGCACCCCTGCTTTTACAGTGGCCAATCTGGGACTGCACGCAGCATGACTGGGCTGTGAACAGAAGCCCCTGCAGAAGCTCCATAGTTTCCCAAACCTAGCTGACACCTGGAAAAGGGGGAAAGCCCTCAGGCAGTGGGTTGAGACAACATGCCTCAGCCCCAACAAAGCTAGCATACCCCCGTTCTCTGGTACCCTGGGTTTGTCATCACAAATATGCTCATCTGTAGAAGAGAAAAACCTGATACAGAATAGAAAATAATTTGAACTGAGCACTCTGTAAAACCAGCTGGCTAAATGACTGTGCTTCTGTGACACAAGGCAGAATGTCAGGGCTGACTCTGCTCTCCAGAAAGTTCTTTATCTCTAAGGTACTGCAGAAAATGCCTATGTGTTTTCCGGCATGGATGACCTGGAAAGGATCTAAGGTCTCCTAGAGACCTTGAAACCAATATGGTTTCTTGACATCTCTCAAAATGAAGATGACCTTGCGCGCAGTGAAGTATTGCATTACCTGAACACAATATTAGCTGCTGTGGATTTCAAGAATTCGCTTGAGCCTATTTTATGTCATATTCACAGTCTTGAAATTTACTCCACATACTATTCATCCAGTAGGTGTTTCCTGTTTATTTCCCCTGTTTGAGATTTTTCCAGAGTTGGGTATGCTGTGATGAATCACGCAAAAGTAGTTCATATTCTCATGAAGTTTACTGTCAAATAGGAAAAGTGGATATTGTATAAACAACCAAATGGGTAAAAAGTGTAATTGTGTTTTATGAATGTTTTGTGAAAGATAAATAGCAGTAAATGATACAATTATTACAGGTTCATCTGCCTGCCCCCCCTCCCCCCACCTCCCCACTGCAAATACATTTATCTTTTTCCCAGATATTCTGGACAGACTTTTTCTAAGTAACATCAGCTTGACTGGCGAACCTGTGATCAGTTGAGATTGTTGATGTTGAAGGAAACTGTTACCATTATTTTAAGAATGAAGATAACTCAGATTTAGGGTACTTTCCAGAATAGCCCATTATCTCAGAAATCTAACTGATGTCAAGGTTAGGGTCAGCATTTGGAGCATCTGTTTTGTCATATAAAGTCACCCCCTCTTCATAGAATGAGTCCCCGCCTTTCTTTTTTAAGACTTAAAACCTCTATCCCTTTCCTTTGCTCACAATATAAATTCTTAGTTTGTTGCATTTTCTTTTGAGTGTTTCTCCTACTAATCTCTCTGGTCCACAAACAACTCCCAGGTTCCACCTAATGTTCCATGTGGTCACCCAAGATTCCCTGAGCTTCTGTTGAACTTTTAGCCCATCTCCATTAATCCATCAAATTGTGGTACTGTCATCCTGCGATCCCAATCTAAAGTCATTATGGACCCTCTGTTACCTGGATCAGGTTTTTTTCTCTCAAGTTCAACCTCACTCACCCTGCCAGATATCAAATCTTCAGTTCTATGTGTGACAAATGAGAGCAGTAAACTCAGCCACAAGGAAAATGATCATTGCCTCTCAACTATCTACTGACCAAGCTAATATCAGTTCCTATTATATAAAATATTAATCCTAAATCCTTCTCTAATTCCGTGGCTTTCTAAAACCAGTCTACTTGGATTCTGGGTGAACTTGTACTCCTTTTGTCTTTCTGCCAACCTGGATTTTTCCCAACTGGCTTAATGAATAGTCTGTTCTCTCTCCTGCTGCCTTTGGCCTTGATTTTGTTATATCTGCTCTTATATCTGTCTGCTTTAATTCTGATATTGATGAGATATTTGACTCTTGGCTGTGGTTTGAGTATCACATTTCTCTCCTATGAACGTTTCCTTGTTTCTTCATCTTGCCATGGTATAACAAGATTATTAACATGGTTAAAGAGGGTTTCTCCTGTGACTTCTATCGCAAATTATGTTTGGATATATCAGAATCTCATTTTATATGCCCAATAATCCAAGTATGTTTTTTAAATTATGTGTTTCTAATGGCATAAAAATTATTCCTGGTTTACAGCCAAACTCCATTAGCAATGAGTAATCATAAGAAGAGGCTGGGTGAAGACTAGAACATTGCTTAGAATTTAAGTTAAGATAGGAAACAAATTTATTTGAATTACCAAGGGGGACTGGCTTACCTTCCTAAATGTTCTGCATGTAGTTTAAGCTAAACATGTGTAATGGGAAAAATAGTTTGAAAATTACTGATAGGAATTTTTAATCTTGACTTTAAAACTTCAAGACCATTGTCTTAAAATGCCTGTGGCAACACTGTCCCTGGGGGAGGAGAGGATTTGTCATAGAGGGAAGATCAAGAGAAATTATCCAAAAATAGAAATAAGGGAAAAATGAAGAATGCTCTAAGAAAGGGTTCTTATAGTTAAAGTAGTGTCCACAGTTTCCTGGTATATAAATCAAAGTATTTTTAGCTGTTCTGGGAAGGAATTCCCTTATTTTTGTATTTCCTATATATGCAAATAAACAACTCACCTTGGCATAACCAGAACTGTCTTGCAACTTACAGAATATAGCCATGCTCCTCCCTGAAATCTTGAATGTTGGAAAGAAGAAAGAGAAGAGATCAGATGAAGAGAGTAAAGCAACTAGTTCCCTTCTCTGAAATTTTGCCTACAAGTGTGAGATAAAAGAAAGAATACTTGCCAAGTCAGGGGGAGAATACATGCTTTTCACCTGGGACTTCAGGGGAATACTTTCACTGAATCCTGTATACGGTTGGTGGATAATCACTTCAAAGTTAGATGGCCAGTGTAGTCTAAGCTCAAAATATTGTGCCCAGGATTGGCTTTCCCATGAAACCCTTGGTTCCCATATGGATCCCAGAAAGGGGTCAGCATTATTGGGGTGAAGTAGGGACACCCTAGCCCGGGCCAAATAAGAGGTACAGGAGGACCTTAGAGGTTTCTATAGATCTGAGATGAAATCAATCAGTTATAAATACATAAACAGCAGAGCTTATGTTAAAACCAAAGCCTCTGAAATATAGTAACCATAGACTCCAACCTCAGAGGAAACAGAACAACCAGAACCTGGGAGAACAAAGGTATTGTTGAATCACTGGAGTAGGAGTAATGTGACACGAGCCTCAGAGGATTTTTCTGTCTCTTCTCCCATATCTTAAGGGGAGCAAGTCACACTCCTTGGCCAGAAGCAAGGGATCTATCATCTGAGCGTATTTTATCTGTGACAAAACAAGATTGCACATTCAGTTATGCTTTTTTCCTTCACTAATGAGAAATGGATAGGGCTCTTGAGAAAGCCTAGATTACTGAGAAAAATGTAGAAATCATTTTATAGACCTATACTCTAGGATGAGTATTTGGCAATATGAACACACACATCACAAACAGCTCAGAGTTTTGTCATGATTGACTTTGCTTTCTTTATCCCTTAGCACTGCCAATAACACAGATGTCCTCTCTGTCATTCAGGTTCAAAATCCAGTGTCATTTTTGATCTGTTTCTCATTTTACTTAATGTCGACGTTGTCAGTTTTTGTAGGTCTTACATGTTTGGCATTTTTTTGGTCTCTCCTTTTTTTTTTTTTAAAGAGTTTCCTAATTCATGTGTTTTCTTTATTATAATTTAAATTCCAATCTTGACTATGTGTGATTTCTAGGTCAATCATCTTAAGTGATGAACCTGACTCTGTCATGTTTCAAAAATCTTCAGTGGCTTATCGTTATCAACTAATGATATGAAAACCACCTAATTTTATATAGGGAAGCTTCAAAAAAAATAACTTCCACTTAATTTAACAGTTTTAGCCTCCCTTTATCTTCATAAATATTCAGTGTGAATGGCCAAATTGGCATACTTCTTCATAAGTTGCTTCTGGTTTTTAAATCTTGGTGCCTTTTCCTTTTACGTGGGATGTCAGCATTTCTGCCCTTATTATTTCCACCTTAAACTCTACATTTGTAAATCCACTCTGAATATCACAGTGCTGCATTTTTGAAGTGCATAAGATATGATATGAAATGTTTGTAAAATGTACAATGTGATAATAGTATCAATTCACTTTTGATTATGTCTGATAATAGAAAATAATTTTGTGATGATGCCTCTGGTGATCACCACATCAGAGCCAGAAATGACTCTGACTATGGTGTTAAGGATTTGAAAATACCTATCATTTGAATGCAAGTCACCAGGAATGTAGGTCATGGAGGAGATTAAGGCTCAGATATTATTAAGAAGTTTGTCTCAATTAATACAACTTTCCTCATTTTAAGATATTTCAAATGAATATCTCACCATGCCAATGATCTGCTGTTGTACAAGTGGAGAAAAGAAGGCGTCTGTCTCTGTCAGCAACTAGTTACATGTTAATGTGTTTCTGTGCTTAAACCTTGTCAATATGTTTCTGTGCTATGAAGAAAATATAATTTAAGTGACTGAAGAATGGTTGTAGGTTTTATTTGCCCTATAACATTAAGCATCGAAGAACCATTTGAAGTTCTCAGTCGAAGAAACATGGGATTTTAATTGGAGACAAGAAGAGAGAGGTAAATGTCCTTCTGGTTCTGTTCAGCTAACAGGTTTGCATTTCGGTGCTACACACCTTGCTGTTGAACGGTGCCCTTCATATTCTTCCTTCTTGTTCATAGCTTTGGTGCTCTCTTCCGTTGATAACTATCAGAGATTACTTTGTGAGAATTGTTTTGCAGGATTTGAGATCAGTGTCTCATTGGGGAGACAACAGAATCAATGCTTTGGGGGAAACTAGAGACCCCTTCTCTTATCTGCTTTTTTCTTGTTAGAGGGCTAGTAGTACTACCACATTGTGTCTGTAAAGGAAAGTCCCCTACTTCTTGATTAACAAAATAAACAAAAATAAACAAAATGAGATTATTCATAATGCGTTAAGATGTAAAATTCTTTCAGTCATGGTTTGTCTTCTAAGGGTGATAGTCAACATTTCTTGAGAAAAAAATACTCTGCAGAGGTTGAGTGTGAGACAACTTGACTGTAATTTGTCATGTAGAAGAAACAGGATCATAAGAAGAGCGGGGAAGGAAGCAGCATGAAAAGTGAGAGAGAAGGAACCTTCTAGATTGGGCTTTTGCAAGGAAGGCCCAACATAATCTGTGATGGCTGTCTGTCCAAGAAATGAGTTCACATAGAAATATTGATATCAATTTTGTTGTTGCATACTTTTGGGTAGAGGATATCAATCCTCTTCTATCACAAATGTCACTAACTTGATATGAATATATTCTTTTAGGGTAACTCAAAGGGGTGCTGAATTCTAAACCAAAGTTGACATAAAGGTAACACAAAATTAGATAGTCAATTAGAGAGGAATTAGAGGATGAGACATCATCCAACATCTAAGGAAAATATTTAAAATTTTTATATTTGTGATTAATTAGAGAGCTTGCAGGATTGACAAACACTATATTCCTTCTTACAATTTAAACATATGTGTCTTCTGTTTGTAACCTTTATTTTTATTGTATGCTTTGGCTCTGAAAATGCACTTTTATATTCATCCTTTTTGTTTTTCTTTTTCTCTACGTCTTCATTTTCTCCATCCTCCCTCTCCAGAATAAAGTGGAACAAATGAGACATAACTATTAATTACTTATTTATTCTGTTGAAAATCATATGTACTTAGTAACCAATTTGTTAACCCTTCACTGCCTCCCTTAAGTAAAAGCTACTTTGCCTTGATTGTGGTATTACCTTGGAGTTTATAACAGTTTGCTTCCAGTTCTACCACCTATGTTATAGTTTGAGCTTCTTTAATATTATCTTGTATTTTACTAATTGAATATTATTCCTGAAGTTTGACATTAGTGATTATTTCTTGAATCCTATCCATTTCTCTATTTCATGTGGTTTGTAAGAATATGGTTTTACTAATTTCTTCCTCCCTCAACTGCTTTTTTTTTTTCTCTGCTCATTGTTTTGCCTCATCTTCATAGCAAGTCTCTTCCTACCTTCCCTTATACCCCTGTTGACTTTGGGCTTATATGAACAGAGGTAGTTTTCTCCTTTATAACTGGACCTTTCCAACACTTTACCAGAGCCAGGCACCGTAATATGACATCGTAGAGATGAACTATTGATTAGTGAACGTTCCTGTGGCCATGAACTGAATCCTAATGCATAAAACTGAGTACATAGAACATAATAAGTAGAGGGGAGGTAGTGGGTGAATCCCAGGGATCAAAATGATGTAAAATATGTATATATAAATTATTTAAATTAAAAAAAGAAAAAAAATTTAAAAAAATAGTATGTATATGAAGATATGTGTATAACTTTCTATATACATAAAACTATATAGAACTTTGGATACATATATAACTATATGTAGCCTTATATATATATAATTTTTTTATAAAAATATGCTGAATGGATATCTGATTATGTTTTCTTATTTCTAGGCATTCTTCTAACATGAGTAGTCTTAGAATCTATAATTTACCAGTCCATCTATGGACCTGGTACAACATTTTATTTATTCATTCTAGATATTTGCCTTATTTTATTCATGTATTTATATATGTCTACATGTTATATTTTTGCATTTCTCCTTTCTCGATCCCACCCTCAACCCCTCACCCTGACTATACTTTATAAGTTCTTTCATGAGAGGAATTTTGTCATAGTTATTTATTTCAAACTTCTCAGAATATGACAAATTAACTGTCTTAATTTTAAGCTGTATTATTTACAAATGTATTCATTTTTAATCATTAATATTTCTTTAATTGTTTCAAGTAAGTTTATTTTGTGTTTTCAACACAAAGAGTGATATATCTTTGATTTCATCTTTTTTTGATGTCCTCAAGACATTGTATCATTTTGGGCATAAAATGTCACATTCATAAATACTTTCCAAATCATTAACTTTGATTTCCCAGGTGTATAAATTATTTTTGAGTAGAGGTTTCAACACTGAAGGTTTTGACTTACTTGGCATCTGGATTTATCTGACAGATAATTTAAAGAGTCTTATAATTATAAAATATGATCGTTTATTGAGACAGATGTACATATGGTGCACCTTTTGAAATTAAATAAAAAGTGCCTGCATCTAACATCTGTGTTAAAGGCATCCATCACAACAGCACCTCCAGAAACTATCTGATATTTTCCTTCCTTTCACTAGAAACAGACTTTCCTCATACCTGTTCTGTAAAAGTTTACTGTTTTCTCTCAGAGACATATCTCCATGATTTGGTTTTATTTCACAATACAAAATTCCTTTCACAGCTGTGGGTTTATTAGGTTAACTATATATTGTGTTAGTGTACAGACTAAAATGATCCAACAAAAACTCCCAACATGCAGGAGCTTAAATTCTAAGTTTATTTCTCTTATGTGTTTCAGTCAGAAGAGAACAGTTCAAACTGATGAATGACGATTTTAGATTCTCAGTGTTGCTTTTTCCACTTCTCCATGACCCCATCTGGTAATGATCAAAAGTGACCTGGGCCATCTTTTGTTCATGATCTTTTGTTTATGAAGTAATTGAGAAAGGGAAGTCCAAGGGAAATTTTTTTCTGATGAAACAATTTATATTTAGAATCAGCCAGCAGGGGACATTCCTAATTTTGCTGGCAACATGCAAACATCTTATTGAGGAGTCAATTAAAAATGTAACTCTTTTCTTCCTCAGGTTTTTGACTTTGGTCATGTTAGTGTCACTGAGCTGCTTCACAGCCCTTTAGATCTGGTGATCCTTGGCCTTCATGTCATAATGGACACAGGTCTGTGGCTCTCTTCTGTCTTCTTCAAGGCTGACTCAGTGGTCAGGGGAGACTTGATTGTTAAAAGCATTTTATTCAAATTCATTTTTCCTGGAGCCGCTCACTCTTCCAGGGTAATTTGGGCTGCCTCTGGGCTCTGGAAGGCGGATGATGTGCATATCTGTTTTGGTGGTTGGGGGTACCATTCAGAGCTGCTCTCTAGGCTTTTGAAGTCTTTGGTTTGGTTTTGGGAGAGGCAAAGCCATCCTTCTTTGTTTTTGTTGCCATCTTCTGAAAAAGGCTAAATATCTGTGTTTAAAGTGACAGCCTCTAAATTACATAATTTTCTATCAAATCCTATTGGCAAACTGAGACGCATCAAATGCTATGCTTAGCTGCAAGAAAAACAGGAAATTAATCTGCAACCAGGGAGAGTAGCTGGGCCAACTGATCCAAAAGTTTTTATTAATAAAAGGACATTTATTATTAAAATTATGAAAAAAGTAGGAAACTGGTACTGGCAAACAGTTGACTATTTGGTCTTCTGGTCAACTTCCATGACTCCCTTCTTGTCTCATGTGGACCACACTTTTTTCCCTCAGTGAAGTAACACAGATTCTTTGAGTGATTTGATTCATATAAAACTTGAGGCTAAGTCAACTGTTGCATTTTTCTGTCCAAATTTGAATTTGGCTTTTGCAATCTGCTACCTCATAAGCTAATCCAAAAGCAATAAGTATCCCTGACATCCAGGAGATTATTATGGAGCTGAAACAAAATAAATATCACCATAAACTCCTATTGATGAAACAGGATGAATGGAGGCAATCTTTACTCCACAGAAATGTCAAGCCACAGTGTGCAATGATTTCAGATGCATGTTCCAGCTCTGTGGTACATTGCTCATGTGGATCCTAGTCTTGATCTCTGAGAAGAGCTCCTCCTTTCTTTGCTTTTCTCTTTATAGCCAAAGGGCAGGTTTATTATAAAAAAAGGAAAGGGAAGGAAGGGGTGCTTGGGCAGACGTAAACAGACAAAATGAGTTGCCCCCAAAGGGGACAGGTTGGTTAAGAAAGGCCTGCATGGTCACAGGCAGACAGAGAGCTGTCCCTGTAGAGGGAGAAAGTGGGGGTCATGGGGTTCCTGCATAGGCACAAGTGGGTAGAAATGCCCTCTTTTCTATGGGGTGGTAATGGATATTTTCTGTTACCTTCCTCTGCCCCAGGTTAAGGGGGCATTGAGAATATGCCCTCCATGACCACTATTTTATTATCAATTTATGACTTTAGTGATAGTTTTGAAATACTCACTAAGCTTCCAGTTTACTTCCAGCAAATTTCAAGCGAAAGCCTCCATACCCAGATAACTTAGATTCACAGTGACTAAACCTCTGAGATCTTTTCTTATTGATTGCCACTGTGCCTAAATTCTTCTTCTTACTTTCAACATATTCACTAGTTTAATGTCATCTTAATGTAGTGAATAAGTCTGGATTGACCTTGGGTTGTTCCCATTATGTTAAAAAATGTCAATATTTTATTGCAAGAATTTAAAGAAAGACTCTACAGAATGAACAGCTTCTGCTTTTTGGAGCACAAAAGCAGTTGGCCAAAGTAAATCAAATGTCACAGGTGGAAAATGTCTCCAATAAGAAGGTTCTATTTTTTAAAATCTGTCCTTGATACTTGTTTGTTCATATAGAGCTTTTCCCCACTAAGATCTTTCTGAAAGACATGAAATATCACCATCACCAATATTTTGAGCTTCTGAATCATTTGTCTTTATCAATAGATTCAGTAACCATGTTGTCTGTCTTCAAGTTCATTGCTGGTTGGTTTTTGGCTCAGATTCTAGAGAGTGATATAAATTGGAAGCAGAACAACAGACATTTATCTCTCACAGTGATGGTTTCTAGTTATCAGAGCTTAAGTTACCAGCATGGGGCCAGGTTTTGATGATAACTTTTCTTTACCTACAGATGTCTGCCTTCTCATAGCCATTTTCATATAGTAGGGAGAGAGATGATCATTCTTGTAGCTCTCCTTTTGGGGCACAATTCAGTTAAGGAGTGTTCCATTCTCATGACATAATTACCTTCCAGGATTTCAATATCAAATGCCACTGTATTGCATATTAGGCCTTCCTGTTGGTTTTTTTGGAATAATATATGTCACTAGCTTCTCAAAAATCAGCTTTTGTTTCTTCCTCATAATCTACCTAATTGCTGAATGGTAGCACATATATTGAGCATTTACATTTTAGTATCATCAGATTTTTATTTAAGATGAAGTACAAGATAAAGAAAGTCAAGGATGAATATTTGAGGACAATTAAAATTTTCTTGTATTCAGTTTCAGAGAGATTCACTATATATTTTATCCTTCTGTGTTTTAGAATTGAAACATACATAGCAAATATCTTAGTGATAACAACAGATATAGGAAATTTTACCATTTTCTTTAATAGTCATGTAAAAATCAAGAGAGAATTCTTAAATTTTAAAAGAGATATTTCTATTAGAGCAATAAGCAAAATTCTTCTTCTACCAATTCTTAAAAAACATTAAATTTTAGTAGGAATATAATATCTGTTAACTCATTTTGACTTTTTTAATAAGCAATTTATTTGGGTCATTGCACTTTTTATACTATTCTTTAATATATTCTCTACAGAATTCTCAATTGACTGCAAAAATGATTAACAGTAGGTTCCCCTGCTGTTCAATGCAGTCATTCATGACTTTACCAGATGGTTTTGCTTTTTGGGCCAATGACTTTTTTTTTTTTAATATTGTTACTCTTCCCTGGATATAGTCAAGATGCAAAACATGATACTCATTTTTAATTTCATGACTAAAAACTGTGCAAATATATTATATTTATTTTCTTTAAAATTAATGACCAGAACACTTGCTATCAATCAGTTGTGAGCAAGGTAATTTTAAAATATACCTATTTCCCTTATTTATTTTCTTCACATACTCCCTAGTTTATTTTTATTCTCTAATAACTCAAGTGCCATTAGTTTTTACCATCTTTTTACAATCTTCCCTTTGGTAATTCCATTACTTTTATGGATTTGCTTTCTTTAACAAGTTTATTTAATGTGTTGGTCAAGGTCCTGCTGAGGATAGCTCATCAGCTATTACTCTTCTAATTATTTCAAGTCTATACAAATAATGTTTAATTTGCTATATAGTCAAGTAAAAACTGAGAAAGATTAAAATGCCTGAAAATTTCTCCAATATTTTAATACCATCAGTTTATATGATAAAGCCTTAGGAAGGAATCTTTAACTCTTTCATTAATGATATAACATTTTCAGAAGTAGATATTATCAAAGATGGCATTGCAATTGACTATATAAATTAAGTTCTTATGATGGCAGAACTTTCAAAGATCTTTCATTCTGTGAACATCAAAAAGTAATTAACCTAAGTTCATTTACTTACTACTCCTTTATAAACAGTGAAGTTTGAGTCTGTAGCTAAAATATTTTCCCAATTCAGAAAACAAGTTCAAAATTTGACAAATGCAGATTGTTAAACACTGGATTTCTAATTGAAATGTAGCTTTAACTTTATTAGAGATGACTGCATGTTGATTTGGGTCAACTTTGTCATGTTACACATAGGTAAACTGGAATTCAAGTGTACCTTGTTTGGGTCACACCCTCAGTTGAGGGGATAGGGTACATATAATTCATAGTCTCTACTTATGCAGTGATTTTTCCTTTGTCATATTTTTAAGTTCAGAATGTGAATCTCAGTTTTCCACACTGAATAATTCTTTCAACAATCCCCATTGTTGAGGGGTTAAATTAAATTTGTGATTATACCTTATCCTTAAGAAACACACTGTCTACTTGCATTTATTACTCATTCAAAAAAAGATCATTTTGAATGTTTAGTGAATTTCAAATGATAGCTTTGATTTAATAATATAAAATTAATGATTGATTTAAAATAGAATTACTTGACAAAAGCAATTTTAAATTTTATTTTAAATATTTTTTTACTTGTTTTTCCAGTCAAGATTTTATGCTTCAATGTGATTTCTAAGAGAGATAGTCATTGTTGCTATGTATGTTCTAGAATATATTTTCTTTGAAGGCATGGATCTTATTTATATATAATCTGTATTATTAACAACAGGTCTGGTACAAAGTAGATATAAGTATTTTTGGATATTTGAAAAATGAGTGTATACCACATGAAATGATATACATATATTTTTAAATGTTTATATACATATACACACATATTTATGTATAAATGTATTTTATTTTGCTACCCATATTTGATATTTTGCTACCCACATTTGATACCGAATGGTAGCTCAATCTGTTTTAAAAATATCATTTCCTCCTCTTTAAGCGAGAAGTTACAGGCGATATGTATGTCTGAAGTAGGATGTATTACTTGGCTAGGGAAGGAGAGAACCAGCCTTCAGTATCCTGTTTTGAAGGAACATAGGATAAACTGGGCTGGTAACACCCTATCATTTGTTGTCACTTTGTCATAAAATGCAGGGAAAAAGTGATAAGAGCTGAGACAAGATCTTAAATAGGGCAAAGGTTAGAAGCACTGCTATTCAATATGGAGTAGAGTTTAGAGAAATAGTCTTTGCTGATGCAATCACAGTGAAAACAATTTTTTTAAGTTTATTTATTTTTAAAAATAATTTATTTATATATAAATTTCACATCATTGCAATCCCAGGGATTTAAATGTTTCTCGATAACTTGCTCTATACTGGACACTGCTCAGGTGTTTGGCTACCATGACCGGGCTGACATGGCTAAAATGATGAACAGGGTCTAGTGGTGGTTGGCTTTACGAAAGTGGACATACATGCTTGAAATCATGGCTGTGATTTCAAGTTTTTCTTTTTGTTCCTTCTGAGCTCCTGTACCTCGTTCTTGCAAAGGCTTGGGGAAAAGTTAAAGACATTTTATAAATTAGGGGTTGATGTGTCAGGGCCTCACTTTTCCTTTATACTTTTTAGACCAGAGGAAAGGTTTAAGATCTTTCCCATGACTACCCAAAGAGTACTCTCTCCCTGGATCAAAAATAGTGCAAGGTAACTCTTTGCCATTCAAAATTCTTATGTTGAAGTCCTTACCTTTGGCACTTCTGAATATGACTGCATTTTAAATGTCTAATGTCATAAGTGTCTGTACATAAGATAGTTAAATTTAAAGTACATCTTTGCTGTGGTGCCTAAACCCATTGTGACCAAGATCCTTACAAGAAGGGAACATGGGACTCTACAAAAACACAGAGTAAAGATGGCCATTTAGAAACCAAGGGAAAGACCTTAGAAGAAACAGCTCTGCCCACACCTCAATCTTTAATATTTAGTCTCTTGAACATTAAGAATATGAATTTCTGTAAAAGTACTCCTTCTTTAGCACTTTGTGATGGCAACCCTAGATAACTAACACTGCCCCAGAGGATATTGGGTGTCCTGAATCCTTGTGTTACCCCAGAGTGCTAGATACTAAGAAATTTAATATCCCCTGCCTTTCCATTTTTTTTTTTAATCTGCCATGTTTGCAATGTGTCCTCAAATGGTGATTTCAGAAGGCACCCACCTCACTTTGGTGCTAATTACTGCAGGAAACTTGAAGGCTAGCATGTGAATTTCAGGATCAGAACATTTTGGTATTTGTTCATTGTTTCTCAGAATCATCACTATAGTAGTTGGGTGTGGACAGTTCTTTGCTGTGGCTCCCTCTCCTGTGGACCATCGCATGTTTAGCAACTTCCCTGACCTTTTCCTTGTAGATATCTGTGCCCACTTCTCCAGTTGTGGCAATAGAAATTGTCTCCAGAAGTATCACCTTGCAGACAAAATCTTGTGAAGAGACTGCTGTTTTAATATGCATATGTAGATAGTGGTTTTCATGCATATTTTTTTCTGAGCTGGAGTACTGGTGAAGGTCACTTAAGTGTGCATCTGCAAAGAAAATCACTTCTATCTACATGGAAACTAGTTTTGCTGACACAAAAGATTCATTTTCCTTTTCTTTCTGGCACTTTGTTGAAAAATAGTGTAATTAAAGTCTTTTTTTCAGATCATAATTCTAATTATTAGTCACATTGACCTTTTCTGTTGAATAAAAAGAAACAAACATTACATCATAAGCCATGAAAGCATTGGTGCTAAATGCTAGTTGCAAAGAAATACATTCATTCTGTATTCCAAAATTAGAATGAAGCATCCTTACAAGGTCTTTACTTAAATATGTCTGAGATTCTCTGTAGCAGATAACTATATTTTCAACATGACAGATGGCAGGCTTTCTTGACCACAGAGTCCTCTTCATCAAAAAATTTAAATCGAACTTTATTTGTTGCTTAATGAAAAGACTTCTGTGAAGTTGGCATGCAACTTCGAATCCTTTCTGACTTTTTAAATCTGAAAAAGTCAAATGATCTAAGTCTTTCTGTGGAGTGTGATTGACAATAATAGATGCTTTTCTGAGAGCACTTATTCAGGCTGAGTTCTTTCAGAGAGTTGGTGAACTGATGTACTGGCAGTCACAGGCTCCATGCTTTGATATTTAAATATGTTTGATGTGTGATATCTAGCGCAATTTTTCCTTAATGAAGGAGTTCAGATGTACGCTCTGTTCCTTTGCTGACTTTACAGCCAAGTAGGTCCTGTGAAGTAAAGGAGTTGTTGCTTTTTGTTAAAATCATTTTTCAAGAAACCTCTGGGATGCTTCTTGGGGTTGTATGTGATAGACACATTGACAATTTTTTAGGCATAATATGTTCTTCATCTAGTAACTTTCACTGTTCGAATGTATAAGCATTCATGGAGATGTTTTCAATATAGACTTTCAAGGTTTGGCTTCAAAATATTCATGAATGAAAAAAATTAATTTTTCAGAAACAAAGGCTAATGAAGTAGCTTAGAGGGACATTTGCAATCCCATCAGAATAAAATAAGATGAAAGACTTTGAATGTAAAGTCTGTGAGGCTTGTGAAGACCTTAAGAGTTTAAGGTACCACTTTTTAAAAGTCATTTTGCTAATTAAAATATTATACCAATTTTTATATTCTAGGGTTGAAAAGAGATAGAACTCATGGTCCCTAATAGAATCATTCTTCATTGCAAATTAAATGAATCCTGATTATTGGCTTCCAATCTTTTCAGGAGTCGAATATCCTTTAAAAATAACAATAAAGTAAACTCACTGTCCTGCTCCATTTATATATACATCCAGTTATATATATATATATATATTTGAACATATATATTTGAATACCTAAATAGTCATTTTATAGGCTTGGGAGTCAAGATAGTAAACAAAAAGTAATCCCTCCTGAAATTGTTATTGGGAGAAAAAGTAAGTAGACTAGAAGAAATTGCAAAAAAGATTATTAAGCAACACGTTGATAGTTGTTATGTGAAAAAATAAAGCAAGTTAAGGGAGCTGGGAGTAGCTGATCTGTCAGGGGAAGTATCTTTCCTAGCTCAGTTCCCTGGAAAGAATATGTGATAGGAATGTGCTACAAATTGCCCTTTTATGCCCACAATATTTTCCTTCTATAAGTTGCTTTGCCATGATGTAATTTTAATCAGATTTTTATATGGATAGCCTTCATCACAGAAGTCTTTCCTGTCTACAGTAGCACACATATTGCATTATGCCATACGCTTATTCCTTGCTTTAGAATGCCTCCATATTCCTAATAGATTTTGCATTATGGAGATATTTGTTTAATGCCATTTCTTCCCCATTAGATTGAAAGAACTCTCAAAGGAGGCATTCTGAGTCTCTTGTTTAATCCTTCTGAGTCTAGAATAGTGCCTGCTATGAGGTTCCAAGATATTTGCTGATGCTATTCCTGTTTTAAAACTCAAGCCTTCACCAATACTTTGAAGTCCTATCCTGGGGAACAATACCCTGATTTGCTCTGAGACTTAGCTCCCTCCTTTAAGACTGCTACTTTCCTTTTAACTGTCCTGTATGTATGTTTGTGTGTGGCAGAGCATGTGTGTACGTGTGTTAAGTTTAAAGCTGTTATTCCCCACAGATGCATCTACAATCAGTTTAGAAATATATATCCATACTGAGTATTCTCTAAAGAATGCAAATGACTTCCATTTCTCCGAGCCTTGAATAATGCAAACCATTGGTAAATGAAGAGCCTGCTCTACTATGCATTTTAATATGGAGTAGCTGTGTCAACTCTTACATTACAATCAGTTGAAAGATAGACTAAGGGAAGCTGAGTTCCACATTTCAGGGAGGAAGTTTATGGGGAGCCATATGAAGCTCTTTGTGTTATGGAAATGGTGATGGCTCCTTGTCCTAACACTGTATCATTTACTGGAAGTAATTGAGAGTAAACAGGAATGAGGATAGACTGGAATGGGATAATGATAGCCTATGTCGGTTTCAAGAATTTTATATGATTACAGTCCTGTTATTATGTCCTGAGGCGCTTTTCATTCTTTTCAGTAAACTGCCTAAAGAGGCAAATATAAATGATTATACCAGAATTTACAAAAAGATACATTGTCTTTATCAACCATTTTTCTTTTTTTCCCCCTTTTTATAGTTAGATGGACACCAGGATTAATGATGGTTTATTGTACTTCTTGGGAGTACATTATATTTAGGAGTTACTTTTCTTAAAACCTTATTTGAAATTTGTGGACTTATATTTCCCTTCAACTACCTTAAGAGTTTAAGGTACAGCTTTTTTAAATGTTATTGTGTGAAAGGCATCAGCAATATTTCACAGCAGAGAAAAAATATAATTCACTTGATCAGAAGTATAAGATTACAAAAAATAATGGAAACTATACTAGACAATGGAGAAAGAGAGCTTAATAGTGATTTATTTTATTGTTGGTGATAGGATCTATATTTATTTATTTTGCAACAACTTGGTTAAGATATAATACATATGCCATATAATTTAGATACCTCTAAGGTATTTAAGTAAGAGTTTCTAGTACATTCACAGAGTTGTGCAGCTGTGACTACTTGAGTTTTAAAACATTTTCCACCCCCTTCACCTTCAGAAACCCTACAGTGCAAACTCTTTACCTGTCACCCCAATACTGTCAATCTTTCCCATTCATCCTTAGCAGTCACCAACCTGCTTTCTGTCTGTCTAGCTTTACTTATTCTGGACTTTGCATGAAAATGAAAACATTGTGTCTTTTGTGACTTGATTTTTTCATTTCATATTATGTTTTCAGAGTTTATTCATATTATGTTTTCAGAGCTGTAGCATGAATCTGTATTTTCCTTTTCATTGACAAATCCTTTCCATCATTCAGAAATACTATATTTTATTTGTGATTTTAACAGCTAATAGATATTGGTGCTATTTCTTCTTTTTTGACTTATGCATATGCCACTGTGAACACATGTACATGCTTTATTTGGGCATGTCTTCACTTTTTATTGTACTTCTCATGAAGTACAATTGCCATGTCATGTGGTAATTCCATCTGGTGCTAATAATGTTGAACACTTTTTATGTGTTTATTGACCAATTTTTATTTCATTACTAATTTTTAATGCACTGTAGGGTGTTTCCTGCTTTTTTAATTTTGATATTTCTAATCTTTTGTAATCTGGAAAATCACAAACATAATTCACTATAAATATTTATAAGCCTAAATGAATGTGTGCTCATATGTGTGTATTTCAGACTTTAAAAAAATAACCTGCCTACATGCTGATTCTATTCTTAACTGTTTTATATTTTTCTGTTTTTGACTATTTTTAGCCATATTTCTGCATTTGAGACTTCATGTCAGTATTTGAATAGTATTACTTAGTTATCAATTTGATGACTTTATCAGTAATGTTTATGTAAACTTAAACTACCTTATCCTTGGATATTTTTCAAACTTACATACATATTCATTTTATAATAGTAAAACTGTAAATCTAAGAGGAAAGTGATTTTATATTAATGCTGATTAAATTTATTATAGGAGTAGAACTATATTTTAGAAGAGTTGGCTTACTCAACTTAATATTCATTTTGTGTATTTAAACTTGATTTTGACAAGATTTATAGACTGAATAAGAAATGATACAAATTAATGAATTCATGAGGGCAGGAGCTACTACTTTTCTGTATGATGTTTGTTTATAGTCAATATTTAGATCTTGCCAAATGTACACCTGCTTTTAAGAAGTGATACTTCTTATATGACCATTTTGTAAAATGAGTATATCAGATCATTCTGAATGTTAGAACAAATACACTGTTCTCATCTCACATTAAGAGATTTGACTTTTGCCATTTGTATAGATACTTTTATTTTTATAGCTATTTACTTATGTATATGTATTTATATATTGTAGTTAGCTATTTATAGAGAAACAAAATCAAAATTGTAGAATTAAAATTTCTTCCTTATTATTGATCCATACAATTCATGTCTGAGAATTTTTCCTTTTGTGTACAATACCAAGACTGTTTCTGTGTTAAGTTAATGTAAGTTTTATTCTTTTATTTGTTTGTTCTTCAAACAATCTGGGCAAGTTCATGTGTCTTGCATTGGAATGTTGGAGATACAGTCATGGCCTCAAACTCTACAACCTTCTCAGTCATTACTGAAAAAGGGGGTAACACACAACAGGACTTTTTTTTTAACCATAGAGACTACAATTACATTTCCCTTGAGACTTACTGGCAAAAATTTACCAGGTTTTTTGTAATAAGTTATTTTACTAGATTTCTTTTGCTACTACTTAATAGGAAACCACTGGTATTGGAGATTCTCTAAGCCTTTTTGATTCATCTAGCTATGATTCTGCACTGCAGCTCCCCAAATATAATAAGTAAGTAGAGTAGAAATTTTACATATGTTCTTAATAATTGATATCACTGAATGATAATCATGATAACCTATCGTGATTACCTAGCTTATCACTATTCCTCTGACTAAAGTTTTCCAGAAAAAGGTAGGAACACACCTGTGGAAACAAAACCACTCAGAGCTCATGGAATTGGCCATTTTGGAATTACATGTCTCCTTGGGTCCCTAAACTTTCTGCATGACTGTGAAGAGACACTGATGACTTCTCTTTAGGGTTGTTTTCGAGTTTTATATAGCAAGCAGTCTTGGGAAACAGATATTATCTTCTCTTAAATTCTGACTGAAGGGTTCTATTTTTCCCTTAGCAGATGAACCACATATTGAGAAGTTTGGTTAGGAGAGCCTTTCAAGATGAAGGTTTCTGAAACTCATTTATTTGTTGCACAAACACACTCTCTCTCTGTCTCTCTCTCTCTTTCTCTGTATGTGTTGTAGTAGCAGTCACCTGAACTGCTCCTTATCACCCCTGTGGGATTTGGGGGCTAAAGGAGCACAGTGCAGACATGAAGCTTCTGCTGCCTGTTGTGCTGTGAATAATAAAGTCCTGTGCTTCTGATCCTAGGGTCTCTTGTTTTCTGCCAGCATCTGTGTAATGGTGGCAGGCTCATTTGTTAACAGGCAATAGAATAACATCTCACATACTTAGTAGTTCTTAGAAACCTTGTGAAGCCTGAAACTCTGTCAGTCCTTCTCCAAAGGGGCTGTGTGGGGAAACTAAACCTTCAAGTCCAGATACATATGCAGTGAACTGTTTTGTCTCCTATGCATACAGAATGGTGGTATGGAATATTGAAAAAATAATCAACCAGATTATCTTCTATAGTGCTTAGTTTTCTTATGGATTTCAGTGGAAGAGATTCATGTATTATTAAAGTCTAGTGTTTGGTTAACACTTTCTCTGACTAGTTGGTTCCATAAACAGCTTTTGCAAGCACTGAAGAAAGATGGTAAAGTAGTATAAAAATAGTCCCCCTTCTTAAGACTACATATTCTATTTATTGTCAATATTAGGGGGTTGGAGAAAGTGGACTGGTGGAGTTTCTACGCTAGCCCCATAATTTTTGGTAGGTGCATGGAGAGAAAATATTTGAACTTCATTTAACTGGCTCAGCTGATGCAAGTAAGTCTATGCAAGGAAACCAAGAAAACATGCTTTTTGTTTGCAGACACATTGGTAGGACCATTTGCATCCTTGCTCTTTTCCCTCTCTATTAAGCAACAATCAGCACAGCACCACTATGTCTGCAGAAGCCAAGAGAATTTAAAGCAACTTATGGAATCTGACAGAATGACATTTCTAGACAGAACAAACTCTATCAGATTCCCTATCGTTAGACAGCATTGTTTGTAAATTTTCCAATATACCATCGATGCCAATACTAGCCGATACAGATATCAACTGGAGAGATGTTTGTCTATTCATGTGTGGGGGGAAAGGGACAACAACTAGGTCCACGTTTTTTTCAACTTGCCTTCACATTGCTGTCACAGTTCATGTTGCCGTTCTGTGATGTGAAATAATTTCAACTATAATGAGGTTGTTTGGACAACTTTACATAGTTCATAGTTTAAGTCTTTGATTACAAAGAAAGGGTGAAAGTATATCTTACAAAGAAAGTATATCTTCTGACTTTTCAGTCTTAACCTGAATGCTCTGGGCTCTTTTCTCCTGAAGAAAATGGAGTAAAGATAGAATTAACTTCCTACTAAGGCCCTTCTTCCTGCTGATGCATCTTCCTTCCAATCATTCCTTTGGTTCCTTCTTTTTGTTCATTTATTATTTTTCTGGTTTTCAACCCCTGGCTTTGACTGTCTACTCCTGCTTCATTCTTTCCAAAGTCTCAGAAAAGCTATTTGTTTTGTACATTTCTTTTTTTAATTGAACTTTTAAATTGGAATAACAATATAGACCATGGCTAGTGATTGATAAAATCTATTTTTTAGATTTAATTTTATTAAATCTATTTTATTCTTTAAATTACAACTTCGGTAAATGGTCTTTGGAATACCTCTCCCTGACACCCCCCCCATTCATTCTAACCCCTCTCTTTGTTGTTTGCTAGTCTGTGTTAAGTCCATTAGTCTTTCTTTCCTGTGGCAGTGACCTCTCACTGGGTGAGCAACTGTGTTCTTGGGACCAGGTGGACAATGCTGGTAGGTTTTCAGTGTTAGCCTTGTGTTGGGCAGCCAACCAGTCTATCTTTATTTGTGTTCTGCCCATGTTTTCTCATTGCAGGTTGTCATCTCCACTCCCTTCTCTGTTGTTCTGCTGTTTTGCCTTATTGTTCTGGCATTAGGTTAGGGGGTCTCACCCCCAGCCAGTGTTGGTGAAGAAGTTTCTCCATGAATTTAGGCACCTGTGAATGGCTGTTGTAGATCATCTCCTCTGCCTCAGTTTGCAGCTTTGCTGTGGAGTTGATGCCCCAACTCTTTGGCCTTCCTTGTCTCTCACATGGAGTGGGGAGGGGTGCCTTGTTTCCCAGAAGGCATCTCCAAATGAGATCTTGGCTCTTCCAGACCCAGTGAGTGCATAGATGTGCTTCATGACATCGTGTTTCTATAGTTTTTTCTCTAGTCTCACATGTATTGGTTCTCTCGATTGTCCACCTCCTGTGTCCAGCTCAGACTTGTGGACTGGATTTACCTGTTCCCTCACCTGTTACATGAAGGAGTTTGCATTATGTTCTTCCTCCTCCTGAAGAATAGCTGGGGTGAGAGTGAAGTGGAAGGGGCATTCCCTCCCATTGGACCTCACTATTTGCCATATAAGTTTCTTGAAATCTCTCTTCCTATACTTCCCATACCTGACTTGATACGTTCCGCTCATTGGAGGAATGCTATGCTTTAAAAAATGTATTTGTTTTCTTATTTTTTCAAAATAATATAATATTTAAAAGCAATAAAGATATAAAATGAAAATTTAATGTTATATTTTGGCAGTTCTACTGAAGTTCTAGAAGTTCTCTTGTTAGATATAATAGATGCAATTTTGTTCAAAGTCATAAATCCTGATTAGTTAGTAGTAATGTATGATTTTTAATGAGAAAATATTATAGATTCATGTATATACTATACTGTAATTTACTTTATTAATTAGGTATTGAATAGAAAATATATTCCAAGGACTTCTTTATAATATTTTAAGATTTTTCTTCATATTTGATGCCTTATTTTTAGGAATGTTTAGAAGTTAAAATGATTTCTGGCAATTTTATACAGATTTGAAAATGAATTCTAGACCAAATGCTTTAGCAGAAAATAGAGGGAAATAAAATAGACTGTTGATGATTATTAAAAAGAAGCCTATGGAAAATGAAGTATTATGAATCCTTTGTGCATGATTTAATTATGCAGAGATAGCAGCAATTCACATTTGACTGCAGTGGGGTTACACTGGCAGCTTTAATTTTCCCAGAATTAAATCTAAAAACAATTGAAAATTTAGACATGTCAATGACAGCACAAAGAACATCCAGAAAACCACATCCAGAAAACCACATACAGATTGTTGCTCCAAAGCACCAATAGGAGTCAATCAGAAAACAAACTGAAGAAATATTTCAGTCTTTATATGAGCAAAAAAAAATAAGTCACTTAATAAATCTGATTAAAGTGCAAGCCCAGTCTGGAGAAAATTGCAAAGTGCTGAATGCATAAAAAGAAACCAAAATACACCTACACACATGCATGCACATACACCGTATTAATGAATTAAACTTCAATAATTAAATGACACTCTTGGTTTACTCTAAATTTAATGCAACCCCAATAAAATTTCAGCAGGTGTCTTTAAGTAATGAAGAAAGTTGACACCTAATTTCATAGAGAAAAGCTAATGATGAACAATAGTCAAGATAATTTTTTAAAATCAGGCACCAAAGAATATATTCTGAAGGAAAAAGATGGATAAACTTTTACTAAATAGAATTGGAAATTCTTCAACGATCTAAAGTGAAATGACAAACTGCAGACTGGAAGATATTTTCAATATGTATAACTAACGTAATCAATATTCATAAACTTCCCACAGAGGAAAAAGAATCAGTGAATCAAGTAGAAGACAATCAAGTGAGAGGCAGACATATAGATATAAATATGTCATTTCCTTAGAAATAATTCCACATTGTCAATATTTTGTGATGGTTAGTTAAATAATGCCTTTACTCTCAAAGATTTACTTCTGAGTTATGACTTACTCAAAAGAGAATCAGAAGTAACATACAGGTTGTTTACCTCTGTTTATGTCTTTCTATCATTGAAAGAAGTTGAAGTATGCAAGGTGAAATCTAAAAATTTTAAAAACTGGCATTTAATAAATAGAAATTTGTTACTGTCTTCCTTATATTTGTATGCATGTCTGAATTTGATGAGAAAACAAAACAAAACTCATCCTGTTTCAATAAACCACCTGATAGCATTTTTTAGAACATTTTTTTCCTGGATTTATTGTCCTAATGTTTGAAACTTAAAAAATAATAAAAAGGGTATTTTTCATTCCCTTAAAATAGCTTAATGTCTTTGCCAAAATCATAATTATACCTCTATACACTAAGAACTTAAGCCAAACACTGTAAATGGGGTACGGAGATTGGAATAGATTTTCAAAGAGCACATTATACGGTTGAAAATGCCTCAGGTCATCAACTGAAGACCAGCATGGTGGTGGCCTGGCTATATCAGGCCAAGTTGTATTTTAGGCCAGTCTCCAAATAGTTCTCTCTCCATACTAATATTCTGTGACCTGAGGGTCTTTTCTAAAATGCAAGGAATATGATGTGCCTGCAGAAGAAAGACAATTGTTTTTGGGAAAAATCTAGCTTGTAGCTATTTTACTAAATTTGTCCAGAAATTGATTCCCATTGTCCTCTACTTATGTAATATTTAAGATTTTCTTTTTGAGATATGTGCAAATAATATTGGAAATATTCTTAAATTAGAATTCAGGCAACAAAGAGAAAATGGAAAATAATCCTCTTTGATAATCAATATTTTGTTGGCATATTAAAATTTGAAATTGATATATCCTTTCAGTTTGATTTAAATATTTTTCTTATAGTGGAACTAGGTGAATTTAGAAAATAACTGCTATTTAAAACTCCATTCTGTAGTCCTCTTTAATTAAAGTAGCAAGACACCATCAATTTGTTCCCATTAATGAAGTTTTAGCCATTAGAATTTAAGCAGAATGGTCTACAATTTGATTTTCTATGGGAAAGTATGCATAGAGTCTTGAGATTTAAAGAGGCTATGCAAAATTCAGTGTCTTAAAAGTAATGTCTTATATACAAGCTAAGATAAAAAGCAAAAGAAAGAAAAGATAGAGGCAGAAAACAGAGAGGGACCAATACAGAAACACAGACAGAAAGCTGAAAATGGAATGGTAGATGCTAATACCAGGAATGTTTCTTAAGTAAATCATGGCACCATGCAGTTGAAAAGTGTGCCTCTAGGTCTTGATGGGGCAGTAGGTGGGGCATATATCCATCATCCTATGGAGTCTATTGAAAAAACATTCTGTGTCTGATAGAATGTATTTCCTGTAGCATTCACTTCAATCTAATTTCCTGTGAATTCCAGATTTTTTAAATTCCTATTATAATGCTGTTCACATCATCAACCTGAGAGATTCAAATGATGAATGACATGAGAGAGGCAGAACAAGGTTGAAAAGATTAGAGCATGTCAATAGAATTAAGCTGTACAAACTTCCAACAAAAAGTGCTAATGGACAGAGGGTGGAGAGGGCCACTGTGTGATGTAAGGATACAACTGGCCATTCTGTAGTATTCTTAATAGGAAACAAAGTTAACTCAAGTTAACTCAAAGTTAACTCAAGTTACTTCAAGACAGTTAGAACCAACCAGAAAACTGAAAATATACAACAGAGGATAATTTATCCATGGTTCAAGATTTTTATTGCTTCACTCATCTTTGTTTATCTCTATTTGTGTAATTACTTTAATCCCATTGTTTTTCTTGCTAGTGTATTCTGCTCATAAACTGGTTCACTTGATGTGAACAGTCAAGACCAGACATTGATAAATCCCATTTATGATTTTTTTAATAAGTCACTTAAGAGATATAGTGAGCAGTTAATTTAAAAAAAATGGATTCTATCATATTCAAGATCAAATTTACAATCACGATTGCTATTAACATTTATTGTGTGTTTATCATGTTAATCACTACTGTATCTTACATATATTAATTCACTATTTACAACACTTTGATATGCATAATATGCATAATGCAACACTTTGGCATGCATAATATTGTTTTTTTTTTATTTTGTAGATATGAAAAGTAGAGCATAGTTAAGTAACTTAGTGAAAGTCATAGCTTCTCTGTATAGAGTCAAGTCCCAGCCTGAGAGATTTCAATGTCCATTGATTTCCCCTTTATACACTAATATGCATAGCTCCATTGTACATTCCTAATTCATCAACATGGAATAAGCCTGGGTTATGTTTTCTCACACTACTCAACATGAAGTAAGTCTGGGTTATGAATCACTACTTACTGGAGGTAGTGGTCAAGGATTTCCTCAAAGCAGGTGCCATTGCGATAAATTGTGATGAGACCAGCATGTCCTAATATGTCTAAAGAAGTCATGTTCTATAGCAAGCTTAGCTGAATACTCAGTAGTGTCGGTAGTATCACCTCAGTGTCATCAGTCATGAATCAGTAGTCTTCCTGAGTCCTTCAGAATTCACTGGACTGAGTGTGAAGACTGGAATATTATTCGACAGCTTGAGTGGGTTACGAAGAGTTGAATTGTTTTCAGAATATTGTTCAAGAGAATTAGCTATGTGGATAACAAACTATATGGAATTAGTGTGTTTAGTTCTATGTGTCAGTCTTTTCATGGAAAAAAGTCTACCACCTTAACTAAACATCTACTTGTCATGGTGCTATCTCCTACAGTAGTTTGTAAATCAGCACTGCCACTACTTCTCATTTGACACTTGTTTTCAATTTCTAATTCTATTTCTTCAAATTGCTCACACTCAGCCCTTCCATTTATTTAAAGCAACTCTTACAACCATATTTTGTTAGTTTTTTTTTAATTCATTTTTACCTATTGCATATTCTTGAGGTTCCTTTAGGGTTTATTCTCAAAGTAATATTTGAGATGGCTCTGTGGAGAGGATAGTGGATAAGTATAAATATTTTCGATGGAGTTACACCTCACTTTGAATTTGATGCTGTTAAATGTAACTGCCTAATCTTGTGCATATTCACAAAGTATCTCTGTCTAAACTTTCATCTATATAAATTATGAAAAATTCAGGACTTCCCTTATTTATTTCCTTATAAATTTCCACAATACCTGGAAAATAGTACCAGGAAGAAACAATAACTATATCATTGTCATTAGAATTCTCATAACTGGGTAGATTTACTAAATGAGTTACTTGCACCTGTAATCTATTACATTCCAAAGTAATACATCCAAAGAAGTCAAATGATCTGAATGTTTTCTCATATGATGGAACCTGGGATATACCTTGGTGAAGGCAAAGATAGTTTTATTACTATAGTTCACATTTGTTCCTTTTACCAATTACTTATAGATATGAATCTTCTATAGATAAGAAAGCTTTGAAGGACAGAGTATCAGCAATTCATTGGTACTTTTTTTTTTTCTGAGACTAGGTCTCACTACGTTGCCTGGGGTAGTCCTGATCCTGCAGACTCAAGTGATCCCCAACTTTAGCCTCCCAGTTACCTGGGATTACAGATGCCTGCCACCAGGTCTGGCTGCTTTTTCGAGACTGGGTTTCACTACATTGCCCCGGGGTAGTCTCAAACTCACAAACTCAAGCAATCCCTGGTCTCTTGCCTCCCAGTGCTTGGATTACAGGTGCATGCCACCATGCCCAGCAATTCATTGATACTTAATAAAGCATTTTCAAATTTAGTAGCATAAAATAAAAACAAATAATTTCTTATGGGTTTATGACATTACATCTCATTCAGTTGACTCCATAGTGTGCTGTTGTGATTACTTGTGTGGCTTTTGTAGGGGAAGAGAGAAAATTTCCTCTAAACCTGTGGGTACTTAACTGATTAACCAGTCAAATTAATCTCAGACACATCAGTAGTAAAATAGAACAGATTTACTTACATTTGTGTGGAGAATGGATATAGATTCTAAAGCAAATGGGGCAAAAAGAAGGTATTTATAAATGGAGGTAATGAACGGGATCTAGACTTAAGTTCTTAAGGGGAGAGGAGAGGAGTGGGGAGTGATTTATATTCCATAGACCAGATGCTCTGGTATTCACATGCTCTGCCATATATAGGTTTCTCCTGGTGAAAAATACTAATTCTGGTTAATACCCACAATTTTTATTCTTTTAGGTCAAGTTTTCCTTGAGCATGAAGGCCTCAAATGACATCTGTTAGAAATAATTCATAGGCCAAAGTGACACATCTTGGAACGTCTTCTCTAACCATCTTGGGAAAGCTTATTTTTCCCTGTGCTTATTCGGGAGTTTGACTAAGGTTGCAGTGCCCAAGACACATATGATCTCTCTTTGCCTCAGCTGTTTCACCTAGAATGTGGAATGACCAGAATACCTTTTAAAGTTTCCATATCAAGGAGAAAAATGTCTAGAAGAAGCAAAATCTCTATATTCAGTAATTGGAGAAGGATCAAAGAATATTGAAATAAATAAAAAGAGCTTGAAGAAGGGGGAAATAAGGAGAGGGATGACAGCTCATGGTGACACAGTGGTGGGAGAACCTCAGAGTAAACGATCATCAATAAAAAAAAAGGAAATAAAAAGAACTCTGGCCTCTAACATAATTTGCAGTGCTGTGGGGTCAAAATGAAAGATACACATTTTTGGTAAAAAACTGATGTAATAATATTGAAATGTTTTCTCTTTATTTAAATGCAATGATTTTGGAATCAATAGTGCAGAATAGCCCTGTGGAACTATTTTTTTTTGATGTCGTTTTCCAACTTTTTAAGAAGTAAAATAAATTATTCCTATTTTATTTTCTAACTAAAATATTCCTATTCTGACTGAGAGTTCTGACTTTAATTTCCTATGATCTGTGGACTTTATTATTATAAAACTAAACATCATTCAGCGCAGCTACAAGAAAAGAATACGAATATGTAAACACAAGTGAAACTTATCACAGTCCTACATCACTCTTTTTTCCTCAATTATCACTACCTTTTCAATAGTGCATAAAAGATGGACTTTAAAAATAATTTTACATTACCTCTTCCCCATCCTAAATGCGTTTTTAGAGATGGTGAAGGAGAAATGACACTAAGGTGTCAACTGGGTCTTTGTAGCAGTCACCTGGGCCATTCCTGAGAAGACAGACGAAGGAGCGATTGCTTCAGAAGATTGCTACTGCCTAGGAAAATGTTGTGGAGGCACTAAGTACTGCAGAGTTCAAACAGCTTAAGGGCTTTTCATGTTGAATTCATCTTCCCCTCCCTGATGAGCCCAGGGATCATTGCAATGGTGGGTTGAAATGCGTTTTGGAATAAAACTCTCTTTTGCATGACTTTTCTTTCATCAGAAAACTTTGATTTATTTAACCTTTGTTTTCAGGAAAGTGCATCTTTGTTTCACATTTCCTAGGTGATGGATTTTTCTCTTACATGAGTCTGTACCATTGGGTTGCATTAGTCACACTGCATTATGTTGCACTAAATCAAGTAACACAATGTGACTATTAATGTTGTGATGTGTAAGAACATGTCTCACTCGGGACTGGGGAAAATGTGATTTTCTGAAAACAGCTGTCTCTGCATTTATTTAATAAAAGTTTTCACCTTGGAAACTGTGTTGTTTGCTACCTAAGCATTTTCATTGGCAATTTTGAGATATATTTTAAAGCCTATTTATTTTTTCCCCTCTAGTTTTTCATTAAATATTCATGATTCTACTAAAACTTTCAATAATGAAATAAATTATAAAGATGGTTACAGTGAGTGGTTACCACCTCAGTCTTTAGATAAATCAGAAAGAACACAGTCAGTTGTTGCAGAGCAGATCGATCATGATGAATCAATAGACTTTGGTATTGATCTTCGAGCTGTCTGTTGCCACCACAACACTCTCCCTCTAAAGTGATTTATAGGAATCAGAGGAGCAGGCGTCACATACGTATTTTCTGTGCATCTCCGAAGTTTCTCTCAGTAAACTCCCTTGTCTCCACTCAGTAGCTTCAGCACCATTTCTCTAAAATCTTGAGGTTTGAGGAAAATAAAGAACGGCTCCCCCCTTGTGAAAATACTAGACTCAGAAACTGATCCTTGATTTCTGTTAGGAACTAATCTGCTTATTATAGGGCAAGAAAATATTTCTTGGTTTTTATTGAAAAATAATCAATGTTATTGTTTTATCATTGGCCTACTGAGAGGTACAACATATATAATGGTGAGCTCAGCGCTTTGTAAATGTTAATCTCTTCTACTAACATAAATTTTCTTTCTGTAAGAGCAAACTATTTATTTCTATAATTGCTCGAATAAAAATGGTCTCCTCCTAATCGTTAGGCTATCTAATCATGCATATGGCACATCAAAATTTTCATGTTCTTAAATGAGTGTAAAAAACTAGAGAAAAGTAAAATACAAACACATGCTCCAAATTACATTAGTTTTTTTCTTATTTTATCATTTTACTTTTCCTTCTTCTCCCCAACCCCCCATCATGCTTATAGAAAAACTATGTTTTTAACTTATCAAAATAAATGTGCACATGGTTAAAATAAAATCCAGAATTTTGAAGGATTTACAGTGGGAAACACCAGTCCATACGTGTTTTTCTTTAATCTACTACTATCTTTCATTTGAAGCACTGTTATTATTATTAGTTTTTTTTAGGTAACTCTCCATTTCAATTTAAAGTGCACTCACACTTTTATTTCCTGATTTTTATACATTAGTTTTTTGTTATAAAAAGGGACAATTAGGTTCCTTAGAAAGTATGTCCCATACACCTAGTACCATTTTCCTTTTTCTGGTTAAACAGTGAGCATGACCTTGCCTTGCTTCTTTCCCCAACTATATATTTGATTCTTTGTATGATGAGGCATACATTGTATTTACCATTTTCTTTTTGACTCTCTTCTGGATTTATACCTTTATCTTGAAAATATAGAGGATATTTATAGTCGATTTTGGAGCCATCTTTTATTTGTGAATTCATTTACTTATTTATTCATTCACTTGAGACTTGTACTTTTTGAACACCTACTATGTTTAGGTATGTTTTTATAAGCTATAGGCACAGTAGTAAAAATGATTTTACTCACTTCAGAAAATCATTCTCTTTTAGTGGAGAAAGAGAAACCATAAACTATACACAAACCAGTTAATGTATCAAGTGCAGATGGTGGTATATGCTTTGGGGAAATACAAAGAATAATGAATTTAGTATGGAGTGCTAAGAGGTGGAATGGGGTTAATAAATTAAGTCTAAGTGTTAAAAATCAATAAATATATCTTTTGCCTAATATAGGAGAGTGAAAAGGACTTAATCCTGCCTCCCTTTCCTGAACGCATGGAAAGATGTCCATATCTATTCTAGTACATACACAAGTGTATTTATAAGTTAAAAACACACAGCTGTGCCAAAAATCCAAGAGAAAAATTCCCACAGGACAGATTAAGAGAGAAAACTAAATAAATAAAAAAAGAGAAACTAAAAATAATATATAAAGCATGTAGAAATAAATAGAAATAGTGAAATGAAAAATGGATTAAATTATGTATATGACACTTAAAGAGAGGAAATAGCTTTTCAACAATAATAAGTTAAAAAACAAAGACTAGAAAATGTGTGACAGAATGTATGTTTCAGGGATGAGAAATACACTCTGGTGGGGGGAGATAAATAGATGTGATAAATGATAAACTCTTCAATTGAAGAGAAACAATATACTTAAATATAAAATGTAATAAAACACACAGAAAGAACACAGAGATAAAACGATGCAAAATTTGAAAGAGAAGGTAAGAAACTAAAGATAAACTTATAAATTCTCATACATATTTAATAGGTATTTTATATAGATAATTTTTATAATAAAGAAGAAATTGGCAAAGTAATAATTATTTCCAGAAACAAGTAATACATAGCTCTTAGATTAAAAAATGTTCACTGAGAGTTGAACAGCATAAATAAAAAGGGTGCATACTGAGAGAAAAGATAGTTCACTGTATAACATCTATGATAATAAGGAAATCTTGAAAGAAACAAGAGACTATTAAGATTACCTGCAAAGAAAGGAAGATTAAGTTGACAGAAGTCTTCTCAACCACAAAAGTACATGCATGAAAACAAAGAGCTGAAGGAAAATGCCTGTCAACCTAAAATTCCATTCCCAATTAAATCATCATTCAGGAGTGACAATAAAATGAATATATACAAAGATGAAAAGAGTTTACTTCTCACAGACCATCACTGAAGAACTGCTGGAAGATTTAGTACAGTAACAAGGAAAATGAAACCAGAAAATGTGCAAAACTATAGTATTTAAATAATGTGATAGATAAATATCAAGGAAGATTCAGTACAGTAACAAGGAAAATGAAACCAAAAATGTGCAAAACTATAGTATTTAAATAATGTGATAGATAAATATCAAGCCTTAATATTTACTGTAAAATTGTCAGCACAACACATTGAGATTAGAGCAGAAAACTATGACCAGCAAATAGAATGGGTGTGCAGGGAGGAGTTGAATTATGTTGAAGTACTCCTGAAGTAGTGAAAAGAGAGAATTACATTTAGAAATTGTTTACCAACTACATGGAGAAAAGTAGTTATAAAGAGTAAACAAAGAATAGAATTTATGTGCATATTTTACAAAGTGTCAGAAAATAAACAAACATTCAAAGAGAAAAAGTAAGAGAAAGTGTAGTAGTTAGAAAATAAGTCATTAGAAGTAATTTCAAATATGTTTCTAAGAAACATTATATAATTAATAGTAAATATAAAATACATCTTCAAAGAGTGACCTGGAGCTCACATGACTGGAAATGCTTCATTGGTGGAGAGAAATTATCTAGGTTGGTATCTATGATTGTGGCTCTAGCTCAAGAACATTGTTGCAGGAGAAAAAAGTGCTAGTTCTTTCATATGATGCCAGAATGCAGACAAGACGCACTCAAGCACACACACACACACACACACACACACACACACACACACACACACACACACACACTAATTCACGCAGCCTGTTCACTGCATGAAGAAATTCATGTTTTTTGTCACTTTAATAGTTCCACATATGCTTGCAACTAAGAAAATCTAGCAGATGTTGCAGGAATTCTTAAGAAACTGTTCCACAACAAATTAATATTTTATGTTTCCAATTGATAGCGACTGATGGGAAGTGAGGAGAGCCAGAGTCAGAAAGCTGGAGAGGGACCCAGCTCAGTGTTTAAGCTTATACTTTTTCTTGCCCTGTTCTTCCCTTACACTTACTTGGTTACCTGTTCTGTTTTTGACCAGCTGATGTAGGGTTTTCCATAATCTTTGTTCATTTCATCCTTGTCTATAACTCAGCAGTTTCAACCTTCCCCTCCCACTAAGCTGCTTTACCTTTTATTTTAAAGTATATAACTGAGAATAGTTTTAATTATACTAGTGTTGATATAAAAAATAACATGTTTTTTGTTGGTGCCTGATTACAAAGTTGCACAGGTTCACAGCTGTTTCTCTTGGATCTATTTTTTAGTGTGTCATTTGTGCAGTTTTCTCTTTTTTCCATCTGTGTGCTTATGCAAGCTTCTGCAATCCTTGTATCCCTGTATAAATATTAGAGGATATAAAGCTTTATATACATATAATTTTATGATAGTGTTAGTTTCTAAGAGTTGGGTAAAATAATAGGATCATTTTTAGTATGATAATCGAAGAATATTTAAATTTCTTCCAAAATATCTTTCTTTTGTAAAATGGATATTTAAAGCAAAATATGAAAAAAAAAACGGGGTGTGTGTTTGTTATATGTTAATACTTTCCTTTATATTTTGAATTTTCTTCAAAAGTAAATCTGTATTCACTTGTAGAAGCAAGTAATGTGCTATAAATGAGTTGCCTTATTTCTTATTTTACATTCACTTATCTTTATCCTATTCTGATTTTTTGCATGACTTTCTGAAATATATTTCTCTATCCCTTTTGCTATAATTAGTATTCTGAGATAGTCACCTACTAATCCTATTGATTTCCTTCACCACTTTCCTAGATGGTTCCTTTCTAGCCTTGCTCCCACATATTCTTCATTTTTTTGTCCAGTGTATATTTCTGAGAATGTACCATTTTCAGGTCACATACATTTTCTGAATTCACAAATGTCAGAGTATGTTTATATTTTACTCTGGATATCTTCATGGCTACCACACAGAATATAGCAGAAAGAATTGGCAACACTCCTGAAAAGACTATCTTCTTGGATTTTTTCCCTTTCATTTTTTTGTGGCACCCTAGCTTTTCATTTACTTCAACACAGCACCCACCATCTAGCACCTTTTGTTGTGTTGTTGGGTAGTTCATGATGTAAGATATGTACTAGTTACAGGTACAGACTCAAGGAGTGAAATCGGGAAACATATTTTTGTCATTAATTTGTATCCATTCTGGGTATTGTGTATTCTACATGCCGCCCAGATGCAGGACCTTTTTAAAGATAGATACACCTTTCCCAGAAGAAGTGTGGTCTTTTTAATATTTTATTGTGATGAATATTTTCAGACTGCTATTGACTGCAGGTAACTGAAGACACAGAATAAGGCAGTTATGATAGTACAGGTCCTTGCATTGTATCTAGACCATTTGCTGCTGTCTTTTCTACTCTAGTGCTATTGCAGAGAGCAGGATCCTTTCTTTTGGGGTTCCAAGCTAAATCTTTAGCTTCAGGCAAACATTTTTCCTTCTAATAACAAGTTAAATCTTAGCCTCTACCATGTATACCATCCTCACGACGATTTGTAATTTTCTTGACATCAGCATTCATGTACTCTAAGCTTCCATCAAGCTCACCCCATTTACTCCTTAGTAATTTTTTAGAGTAATACTTGTTCTTAGGCTGATATTAGGATAGCTATTGAACTAATGAGACTAAGGTATGTTGCAGAAATAAACATCTGACAAATGATAGCTGTGTGTGACAACAGACGTTTATTTCTTTCAGGTTACATATGTATTCTGAGTCAGTAGCAGCTCTGCTCCAAAGTTGTGCCCCATAAATTGTCTTCATTGTGGATCCAGACTATGGAAATAGCTGGATTTGACTCTTTATTTAAAGAAAAAGGACATAATAGACCCGTGGCATTACTCTTGAAATTTCTTCTTTGTAGTGGTGCAAACCACTTCTGTTGCAATGACATTTGGGTACTTGCCAAAGCAAGTCAGAAGATAAAACTGGATGCCAATAGTTGATAATGGATAACTCAACCAGAGGGAGCAAGGAGCAAATATTTTTTAAGAATTAAATGCACTTCAGTTGTTAATAACTGTATAATCGTGTTTCTGTTCTCTTGTATCAACAATATTTCAGCAACATGTGAGTCAGCTACTATTTTTCTATCTTCTAACCATCTCCTCATCTTGGTAAAACAGAGATTCCCCTCACTGGCCTTCTGAAATATTTATATAACTGTGACCCCTTTTATATCTGTACTCCTCCATCTAGTAAGGCTCTTTTCATCACTATAAGTCAGTTATGTGAATAACTCTCTGCTGGTAGTCTTGAGCCCCTGTGTCTCAACACACCCATGTGTTAATTATGTCAGTGAACCGCGAAGGATCCTGTCTCCCTATGGAGACTCCTGGTACACGCCCTGTCTCCTACCTAACATTGTTCCTCACACCGCACAGCAGTGTTCTGTGACATAGTTCCCACACTGCTCTCCCACCATTAATTTGTGCAAGTCTTATTCATTTTATGCGACATCTCAAGTACCTTTGCAAACTCCTTCCTAAAACTTCCAGGTTCTTGGAGATCCCATAATATATTGTGCAAGTTGCAATTATTCCACTTATATCTGTGCTAATTATTTTATATGCCTGTTTTCTGTCCTGAATTGTAAATCTTATTTGTACTCAACTTTGTCTCCCTTAAATGCAGCAATTGTATTTTAATCTTTGGGCTCCTGCACTCAACTCAGTGGTCTTAGCACATAGTAGATACCCAATACTTTTGCTTAATAAATACCCATACGCCAAATAGGACGTTTCTCTTCTTGAAGTACAAATATCTTCAATAATTTTGGAGGGAGAACTTATTTTAAATTTCAAATGAACCAGATATAATATAGTGATTCTATAAATTTTGTTAGGAAAAGTAGAAGTGAGGGGTATATTATCATTAGTTCCTTTAGTTTCCACCTCCTTATACAAAGATATAACCTATAAGTTTTGGTATTTTCAATATAGATTTGCTTATACATAGATATTCTCTCTGGATTCAGTTTACTAAAATCTTAAACTTTTCCTTTGGTGCTTAGAATTCTTAGTTTTGAAATGAATTGCTATCATGATTAAAATACCCTTAGCTGTGACATAGTCACTGGTGCTAGGGGTAGGAATATAGTTAGTTATAAAGTTGGAGATAATGTAGGATTTTCACTGGTGTATGAATTGCATTTTAATTTGCTCTTTCATTCCATGACACATAGCAAATGACAAGGATGGATCTTCAAAAAAAGGTTATAGTACTCCAATTCTGAACAGTAAACATTCTTATATAGATGGCTTGTGATTTTTTTCTGGAGAAAGCATTCTCCTAGTGGTTGTACTACACATTTCATTATTGATATGCACTAAATATTTAATAACAACGAAGTGCATTTTAAAGAGTTACAAAAATCTCCAATTAGAAATATATAACATCTCCTAAATAAATTGATATTTAAAATATTAACTAATTAGGAGAAGGATCCTTAAATTCTAGTATATATTATATGGATAGAAGATTAGATTTGGTTAATTTATGATTTGATGACCAAATATTGTTCTTTTGTCAGTGAAGTTATTAACAAGTCATCATGTTTAGGTAGCTATGCTATTATATTTTCAATATTATATTTTCAATGCTAAATTCCCCTGTACAATTTCATGTAGACTATACATTGTTAACAATTCTGTGATATTATTTCATTTACTTAGCTAAAATCTGTAGGTTCTATTTGGTGGTGGCTCTGTTATAAATGATGGTGATTCAACAGTAAACAGAGAAGATCTGCTCTTAGGGCTTATAGTCTGGTGGAGGGAACCATAAGTTAATATATAACACCTTTTCAGATTGTTTTAAGTGGCATAAGGAAAAATAAAATGCTAAAATGATCGAAGGAATGGCCAGTTATCTCTGCAGGGCAGACTTTTAACTGGATAACTGAATGAAATGAGGGGAGTCTGTCAGGATGGCAAATGGGAGCAGGGTGAAGACTCATGATGCAGGGTGGCTTAGAGGTGGATCTGCTCCGTGTGCCTTATGAACTAGAAGGTAAAAAGGCCTGTGTTTTCAAGGTCTTGGAAGTCATGCTAAGAACTTCACAATTTATCTCAAGTGAGACAGGTAGCCTGTGGAAAGATTTTGAGAAAAAGAGCAGCTTTGTAAAAGCATGACTTTGATGTTGTGTAGAAAAAATAGACTGTTAGATGATTTTATTGGCCTGGACAGGGCAATAAATAGGATATTTTCAGCTTTCTAGATGCCTCTCTCATGACTCTTCTCTTTACATAAAAGCTATCAAAATTTTAAATTCATTTCAGAAGCAAGATAAATTTTTAATTTTGTTGATGTAATACATTTATCAGTTTTTTTTTAAGTCATTGGATAAATGGGAAAAATTTATCATGGAATTAGAAGAGATTTTATTTCTATTATAATTGCTGGTATTGACTTAAACTAGGAGTTGGATAAAAGGACACATCTCAGTTAAATAATATCTAAATGTGAAAATGTATTATTATTAACATGTGTTATTGAAAGAGTGTTAGCTTAAATTACCATTGGTATTTTGAAAGCATAGAAACCCTTCTACTCCCCCATACTCCCCTTCACAGTTCTTATAGTGCACCTGCTGCAGCAAAATTATATTTTCACAAACAATCTTTACATATGTAATATACATCTTTCAGGCCATCATTACTAATGATAGAATGGTAATCTCTTCATCACATAATGTCCCACAGCCTCCACTATGATTTAAATATCTAATGGAATTTCTCGTGAAGCTTATAAACTGCAAATAAAGGTGTATTTTTGTTCTGAGTGAATAATGGGCAATTTTATTATGGTGTACAGTGTATTGTGTTCCTTATAATGTCAGTCATTATTCTATTTGATGTGTACAGCATTCTCAGATTGATATGTTTAAAATTAATGAAGCATTTGTCCTCCCTGTGAAGAAACTAATAAGGAAATTTTATCCGAATGAATTATGTAGATGGAATTAAATGAATTTTATTTGGAGCAGATATTTTGTGACTTCAAAACCATCCTAACCATTCCTATGAATTATATGATGCTTTGAAAAAATGATAATTTCAAATCATAACCAAAAATTTAAATATGCTGAGAAAACTGGTGGTAGTTTTATTCCTGGATCTTAAATTTTATACAACTTTCTCTCCACTTATGTGTTCCAAAGGAATAATCTATTGAATATATAGTACTTATTCATATTTGCTTCTGTGTGCAGATTCTAAGGTAGTTACTTTTTGACTTTTCATTCCAAGATCAATATACCTAGTTTCTTTTCATATCATGATTTATCCAAGAAAAATACTGTGCATACAGCTAAGAGGTATTATAGTTAGCAAGGTTTGCAGTTAACCTATCTAGAAAATTTGTGTGTGGAAGGAACTTAGGTTCTTTTTTTTAGGTCCTAGCACTTGGTGGTTCAGAAAACTGATCCTCCTGTTTTCCTGAAGGATACAACCCTATGCTTGGATGCAGGCTTGGCGTAGAATACTGGGCATAATTATGTTGCTACATCTCTGCTATTATTTTTGTGCAGTGTGCAAACTGCACAACTGTACATGGTTGCTCCATAATTATTGCTTATCACAGTGGAGCACCTCAGAGGAGAAACATGCTTATTAGTATTTATAATCCTCCCCATAGCATGAGCTACTTGAAGATCAAAAATGAGTATTAAGAGATAATTTTTTAAAACTTTATTTCTAAATTCATATGCTTTCTTAGATAAGTAAATAGGGTAAATGGTTACTAGCATGCCTTTCCTCCTCCACACCCCACCCCCTTGTGTTCACTTAAGAGATAATTTTTGATGGCTGGTGAAGAGAGTACAGTATGAAGGCAATAGATGGAAACCTGGTGTTTTCACATTTCGTATAGCGGCAAGACATTTGAGAGGGCTGGAATATAAGATTCATAGTTGGCCATGATATGACTTTTGCCAGAAAAGAAAGTCTGTCTTTCATTTTGATAGTGGAAAACTTGAAATGCCTTAATAAGAAGTTTGGACTACCTGAAGGAGACTTGAATTATTGTTAGAAAAATTAGGAAATGATGTATAGGATACTGGAGTTAGGAAGATACTGGCTTTAATATCACTTGCCACTGGAATAAGAATTAAGACAATGCAGTGATCATTGCTATGACTTGCAAAAGGGTAGATAAGGTTGCTGTCTTTCATGACAACAATTGGGACATGTCATTTAAGTTGAAATGACACCACTAAAAGCGATCCATTTCAAATTTTCATAAGTGTGTTTCTTTAAATAGGCCTACTCTGTTGTTATTGTCAAAGTAATAGATGAAATAAATAAGATGATTAAGGAGGTTATATGAATAATGAAAGTATGTGACTTCAAAATCAATGAATTATTCATCAAATTCTATGAAACCTTAAGAGAATGTCAGCCTTTTAAGGGCTAGTATGTCTTCAACAAAAGCTGCTGCAGTATACATTGTTACACAATGCTTCCATGCCAGCTTAGTTTAGCATACATACTTCTGAAAGGAATGTGGCTTAATTATAGTGAGGAAGAGTTGGTTTTTTTCATGGATATGTTAACCATAGAGTTATAAAGCATTTTTAATGCTCTGTCATTACTTTTGACATTGATATTTTGTTTGATTTACCCATATAGATTTATCTTTATAGTAAATTTATATTCAAATTCTTGAAGTTTATTTTTTAATATATGTTAAAACTTACCTTTTGTCCTAGTGGACAAAAGGTTTTGGAAGGGGGATAGAAAAGCAAAAGAAATAATTCTAATTATGAGAGAATGAGGAGGGGACATTCTTTGTATACACAGTTGTTGAATTATAATTATATATAACAACTGAATAAAAATGACACTATATATTTATAATGAAAAATAATAACCAGATACTGATGTTTATTTTAAGTGTTCATTATATACCTGGCATTATTTTAAGTAATATATATGATGATATATACTATGATATAGATTTATCATCTATCTTAGTTCTTTATAACCCCACAAGATATTGGCTCAATTTTATAACTGATAAAACTGAAAAATTTGAATTCCAGAACTCTTGCTTTATAGTCTCACTATTAGTCACAATACTATAACCCCTTGAAGAATATTCATCCCTTGGGATTACAGAGAGGAGTCTTAAAGAGGGCAACTGATGGTATTATATTTCCCCTTTTATGTTAATTAAATCTAATAAATGTTAACTTCAATGCTTATATTTTAGTGTTTGATCTAAAAGTACTTTATTTTATTAAAAGTGTTATATTGGATAAGGAAGAAATAAAATGAATTTTTATTTGATGACTGGGTCCATGAACTCAGATGATAACATTAGGACTCAAACTGTCTTTTCTCTCTTCATGAATGTTCTTCCAACTGATGCCAAATTTTTTTCTAAAATGATTGGGCTTACAGTCTAATACTTGGCTATGCAAAGGAAAGATCAACCAGTTCTTACCTATGACTCAGGGAAAGATCTATCGAAGTTTCTTATTGTTCTTGCTTGAGTTATATATCCATCTGTGAACCAATAACTATGGTTAGGGTAAGGATGAGTTTAGGTGCATCTGTATGAGTCAAATACTTTTCTTTGGAATCAGAATAGCCTGTACCCCCAAACTTTAAACTGAGAGTGGTGGAGGGTAGAAAAATTGGAAAGTTCTTTTAGAACTAGGAAGAATTAAGAATGAGCAGAGGGGAATTGAAGATGATAACCTAGATTGAAAAGAAAACATTAGAGAAGGAACTTGCTTGAACTCAAGTTTAAATACAACCACCTACAAGTCTATAGTTGGTAACCATAGAAGACAATAAAGGTAATTATCTCACCTTGAAGTTTCATAGCATTGTTACTCTTACAACCTTAGTTTTTCAAAAGTATATCCTCTGAATGCCAGATATTTCTTCCTGAAAAAAAAAAAAATCAGATATTCTTCATAGAGGCACCAACCAAGATTCTCCAGTGAGAAAAAATAATGTATTTCATGAAAACTAGCAACCTCAACAGATTTTCTAAAATTTCACAAAAACACATCAGCAACATATTATCACATTAGAATGTTAGATGCTGAAATCTGATGTTCTGACCAGCAAGCAATAAAGTTTATAATTAGAGGTATTGGTATCTGACTTGCAAGATACCTATCCTGTCACTGGCATTTTTTTCAAACTCTCTTTACCTGATTCTGGTAGCCTAATAAAAATATTTTATTTGGAATGCAACCTGAAGATTTTTCCATGTTTCCTTTATGAAAAATATTGTGTTGAGTGTGGGGATGACATTTTATAATGTTATTCCCAATTTACGTATCGACTGGCTCTTTTTATTTCAGATATATGTCTTTATGAAATTTAGCTTGATTTTGAAGTAGATTTATATAAACATTTTAAATTTTCTATTCATGATAATGTTTGGACATAAAAATAAGACAAAACCTTTCTTTCTTCATAGAGATTGTCCTTTGCAGAGGTCGCTAACTCCCAATGATGCTAACAGCTTGTCTAAGAGTCAGGTTTTCTTATGCAGACCATCTGATCCCTAAGGTGGTTCCTCAGAACCCCCTTATTCTCACAGGCCAAGTCATTGTTTCCTCTGTCCTAAATCATCCCAGGGTCTATTGCTAAGCAACTGTAAGTCATTTTGATCACCCAATTCTATCAGAATTATTAGAATTATTAAAAACTAGGCCAACCTTTTATTTTTATCATTAGCAGAAACTTTTTATTATGATATTGCAGAAACCCCAGTAAAGATAATAGCCTAGACGCTCCACTTCACTCTTGTTATTCTTTTTTTTCCTGGTTTTCAGCCTCTTGGCCACACTGTCAAGTTCCCTTGCTACCCGGTTTGGCATGGAGTGGCTCCCCTCTCTGATTGTGTGAATATAAACAACTTCTTCCCTCTAAGCCTGTTCATGTCTCCAGCTGTAGCTGCATTGCCTTTCTCAAATGGCAGCCAACTCGTAGATTTAAGCAACATGAGTGTAGAACAAAACAAGAGGTATTTTGCTGAGGAAGTACTTGCTGGAGTGAGAGTTAGCAGGGTTCTTAGGAGTCTGCTTTCTTCGGAGCATCCACAGGAGGCTCTTGTGGGGGAAGAGAGAAATGGCCAAGTAGAAGAATGGCTGGATTCGGGCAGGATACCACTTGAAGCTTAGTAAACGATAACGAAATATGTATACACAAATACTCAAGTTTCAGAGTAAATGGAAATGAGGGGTGATGTTTGTTTTTCACAAGTTTCCTAAATAATGTGTGATACTATAAAAATGAACAGTGTCTGCCTAGGCCAAAATCTTAGAGTAAGCGATTTAAGGAAGCAAGGAAAGCAAATCTATGATACCAAAAAATTCTTCATATTAAGATAAGGTGAAAGTTAGTGAGAAGGTGTTTTTGAAATTCACTCAAAAAATCCTTGCGGAATTTATGAGCAGTTGCAGTTCTGCAATCCTTAGGTGAGAAAATTGTTCATAGCTTGGCAAACCTGTCAGAAGGTAACTGTGAAAACAGTAGTGAAATGTTCAGATTGGAGCTAGTAACCGAGTAAAGAAAGTAAAAACAACACTTTAAACTGCTGTTGACAATAAAATAAACAATTTTTTTAATGATATGTCTTTTCTCACCTCAAGTGTCTCTCACCAAGGAAAAAGAAACACTTTTAAGGTCTAACAGAATGCATGAGAGGAAAATAATTACTTTATTAGTATGCTGTGGCAGAAAGAGGGTGAGTTTTATTGTCAGAGAAACCTATGCTCTCACAATTTCCAGGGACCCAGGAAAAAAAGAGGGACTGTCATAAATTCTACGAGACTTGGTCTCATCATTTGTAAAATTTGATAACATGTGAGACATCATAGGAGGCTTTGAATTTTAACTTAGATTAAAATGGTAGATCGTGTCACATTTTTATGAATTATCATGGGCTCTACCATATTTTATTCATGTTAAAAATTAACTGAAACAGACTCCATATACTAGATCAATATGAGCAGGAGTTACATTATAATCCACACTCTTATGCTGAAGATAATTCTCTCACAATTTTACATTGGTGTGTTTATTTATTTATTTTTTATAGGAAAGAGAGAATAAAACTACAGTTATATTTTTCAGACTTAGATATGAACTGATTCTGTGCTTACAACATATTATTTTACCCAGAAAGTTCTTCCAGAGTTGTTCTGGCCATGGATAGGCTAAATAAACTCAACTTTGATATAGGTTACATGGTTCATCTTGATTCATTCTTCAACCACTGCACAGAAAGGTCTTCCATGTAGTTCTGTGTAATCAGTGACTAATTCTTTGAGGTGAGCATTATGAATCCAAAACTTGAATGTCATATATTCTGTGCATGGTTCAAATTTAGTGAAAAATTCTTTTTATTCTTTACAGTATAATGTCAGGTCAGATAGGTAAAAGCTTTTATTTATTGTACATTCATGTGCTTTTATTTACTGTATTTATTTTACAGTCAGCACCAGTATCAGCTCTGAGGGTCAAGGGGTCATTCATAATGAAATAAATTATTTTTGTGTTTTTGTCTGATAAACAATTTAGCTGGTTACTTGGAACGTGAGTTTTAAAGTTGCCTATGCCCTTTCTCAGAATTTCTCAGAATTAAGCTACTTACTATTAACTTAGTCCCTTACTGTTCTTTGGTCTCATTTTTTTGCCCTCTGAACTTCTGGGATTCCACTTGGAGTTGCCAGTCTAAGTCTAAATTTCTGAATCAGAGACCCTGTAGTCTGAACGTTTTACTTTTTTCAGCAGACAACATTTTAGTAATTACAATAAAGTACTCCAAAGGCAGCACTCAGTAAATTGTGACCAGAACTGACACGGAGGTAGTGTAGTCACAACTTAACCACATCCTTCTCTTTTTGTTTCTGTGAGTAAACGAAATGTGGTGGATTTAGGCTGCAAAGACACAGCTTAACTCATCCATGGTCACCTTATTCCTGCCAACAACAAGTGATTTAACCCAGTAGAGATTTCTTACTCAGATAAAGCTAAGTGATCGTGATTTATTTTTACAAGCAACTAATAATGTGTTAACACTGGGCTTGTCATAAATTTGAGGTTTGGAAATGGAAGTGAAGCGCTGGTTAAGAAAGAGGAGAAAGAAAACAGAAAGGCCATAGCTTCCTTCACTAAGTAACATCCATTTTAAAATAACTCATGGTGATGCTCAGAGAATGTGTTTGGGAGGGAAGTTTAGTTTTCTTTAAAATAAATACAAAATTGCATCTCATGTATTGCCAGTAATATGATTTTCACTGTGGCCTTCTGATAAAATAACACATTGCGGTTGTAGATATGCTTCATTTGAAGAAGATGAACAGGGATTTTTACTTAGAAGCCTTTTCAGTAATCCATAATGAAAGTATTCAGTTTCCTAAGATTGTTTTCATTCCTTCATCTCACCAAAAGACAAAATCCTTATTTAGTCTTTTCAGATTTCCTGGGAGGAGATTTAAAGCTTTATGTGAGCAAGTCAATACTTTCTTTTGAACATCTTGCTGATAAGTCTTGCTTTATGAGACACATGATTAGGCTTGAATTTGAACAGAAAGATTCATCAAACCCTCTCTGGATTTCTCTTACTTGAAACTCTGAAATTTTATATAATGTTGGTATAGTATAGCTTTTTCTGCTTCTAAATAAATTTCACTTGGATTTGATATAACTTCTCTAGATTCTTCCAGTTTACTCATAAGAAAAGGTAGTTAGGTATTTATTAGGGGAAAATGAATTTAATTCTAACAATATAGCTGTTTCAATGCATTATCAGTCTTTTGCAAATAGTTTAAGAGAAATTTATTGAGGGGCCATTAATGTATAAGAGAACTTCCCATAGGTGAAATAAATTTTTGAAACAGAAGTAAACGAGTGTTTTAATATATGAAAATAAAATAAAATGGAATGCCATTCAAGTTTCTACGGAAACATTTAAAATTTGGTGGGAGTATGCAACGATCTATTTGCCTAGGATCTAGCTGCCCAAGACAAGCTTTGCATGTAAATTGCCTTCTTCATTCCAATAGCCACTTACCAAGATTCAGAGAGATCTATTTTTTGGTGTCTTCTTATCTTTATGTCTAAGGGTTGGGTTCAGATTTCAACCAGAGAGTTCCTGTTAACCAACAGCCTTTTCCCAACATTTGCCCACTTAAATAGATCATAAGCAAATCTGAATCTAATCATTCTCGGAGAATCTGAAACAAATCTTTTTTGACTCCTGACTAAAATTAATAATAGCACATGAATTAAAATGTTTTATAGTTATCAAGGGTACTAACTGAGGATAATCATAATTAATATGACATGATAAAATACATTAAAATTTAATATAGAGACATTAGGAAGTTAATGCTTAAGTGTGGCTTATTTCTTTTTCATTAACACCCCTATAAAGGCACTCTCTGTAAAAAGAATTTTATTTTTCTGTATGTCATTAAACTTTATGTTGTTGTGAAGAAGACTTTGATGTGACCACAGTAAAAAAAAAAATCCCTTTTTCTATTATTGATTCACTAAAGCTGCTGACAATTTCCTTCTACATTGCATAAGGGTGTAGCTTCCCATAGAAGAGAATTTTATTTCTCTAATTTTTCCTTCATAGGCATTAAAAAAATCTTGTATTTACAGAAAAACTATGAAGATAATAAAAGTTGCATTATCTTACATATGCAGTCTCCCTGATTATTGGCATGTTACTTTTTCATGGTGCACATTACAAATGATGAACACATATTAATGTATTATGACTAAGTTCATACCTTATTCAGGTTTCCTTACATCTTCTCTAATCTTTATTTGCAGTTCCAGTATCATATCTGGGATAGGTTGTTACTATTGATTGTCATGTCTTGACTATTAGAGTTTCTTATACTTTTTGATTCTATTTTTTATTGGCCTTGATAATTTAGATGATAGTGGTTGGGTGCTTTGGAGAGCATCTATCAAGTTGCTTGTCTGATGTACTCTTATGATTACACTGAGGCCTATATATTATTAGGAGAAAAAATAGAAACATTTATTTATAGTTACATAGCATATTTACATATTTTCAATTCTGTTCATGAAAACTACTGACTTATACCATTCACATCAAGGAAATATCTGATTTTAGTCTTGGAGTAATGGTGCCCTGAAGGATGAATGTGAAATATTTCTCTACTTTTATTTTTTGGAAGAGATTCTAGAGAACCAATATGACTATAATTGATGAACAAGTCTTCTTGCCAACAGTGAGCTGATTGTTCATACATATAATAAATGATAATGGAGAGTTTCTAAATCCTTTTCTCTCAAATCATTCTTCCCTTCCTCTCCCTTTATATCTCATAAAGCAGAGTTTACAGATACTATCAAAATCTGTTTGACTATTGCACCAAAATACTTCAGTGATGGAAATTTTAACTAGAATAATTAAACAACAACTTAGAGACCCAAAGGGGAAAAGCATTTCATTAGTTTGTTCTCAGAACTTGCCTCAGAAAGGCAGAATTCACTTTTTTTTATCAATTTTCTTTGTCTACATGAACTATAAATCTGTTGAGATACAAAGATGAAGATATGAAACTAAATCTTCTGCGTGACTTCCATATGATTTGAGAACTCTTTGGAAAATAGTTCCACAATAATCCACCCTCCTATAGCTATATGAGGAAAAAAATAAGAGCATCTGATAATTCCATTTTGTTATAGTTTTTTCAATAACCTACAAAGAAATGAATGTCTTGGAATGGCAAACAAAAGATAAGGACTTTTTGTTATGGAGAAATTCTCCTATGAATGGTGATCCTGCTTCAATATGTTTTTTGTTAAGAGTTCATTGAATTTTATGCCACTTCAGCCTGGGTGCATAGAACAAATAGTTAAATTGTATTGTTATCCTTTTAATAATGATTTTACCATGTTTTCATGACATGGGGTAAAAATACATTATTAAAAAAAATTCTCTACACTACAAAATATATAGCAATACTGTTCATTGTTTAAAGGTTGGTTGTGCATTTGCTTTTAAAGATAACCTTTAAGAAAACCCTCATATGCTTTTCTGTCATTTACTTTTTCAGAAATAATTTAGGATTCATTTTTTAACTTTTTCACCTTAAAACAAAAGTCTTATTCTTTGTTGAAAAGCCTTTCTTCCTTAATAGAAATGTAATTTTAGTTTATCTACATTGACATTTGAATTTGTATGCATTCATTAAACATTCAGATCATATAAATAATGCGATCTGTATTTTAACAAAGGAAGCTTTCATGGATGAATAACTTCTTCAGTTGGCATTATGACAGCTATTGAGAAATGAAAATTTCTGCATTAAAAAATACTGTCTGAAAATATCTTTACCAATGGAAAGAGTCAAATAGGATAATTTTTTTTTAAGAACAGTTTTTGAAATGTTGTTAATAGGTTGATAATTTTAAGCATACAAATTATGTCAAATTTATAATATCTCTGGAAGAGTATGTTCATTAAAAAGATATTATATCCTTGACCAAAAGGTTCTATTATCTACAAATCTCTAATGCCTCTACTCTCCTTTACTCCTATATGAATTTCTTTTTTGTTCTGAAATGATCCCTGTCCTTCCATCTTCTATGTGATAGGTCCTGAACTTCTGGTTGTACAGTAATTCATACTATATTTATACTGACCTTTTCTTCTGTAGTTTGTCGTTCAGCATGCTTAATCTACTTGTTTTCTTGACCAGTGAGCATCACACACATTTCACCTTGGACCTGGGCATATTGTGCAGAAACCTATTCATTTGTTACATGTGAGCAGAAATGCATCATTTTGCCTGTGTTTGTACATGAAGGAATACATAACAGAGCACTTGGTAGCTTAGGCAGTGTTCAGTATTTTTTGAAAGTCTTAAACTTAGCATGTGTGTGTGTACACACACATATTTGTTGAATCAATAGGAATAATGTTTCTTGTGTATGCAAGAGAGAAGCCTGGAGAAATAATCACAGTAAGTGCTGCAGAATTGTGTATAGAAAAGACATAAGCATTGGAGAAATTATAAAAAAGGAAGAAGAGTAGGATATAGAAAGCAGCAAGATGGACTCTACTACTCAGGGCCACAGGGGAGGGAGAAACAAACAAGAAAATATACAGTGATTGAAAAAAAAGATTTATTGAATAGCAAGAATCTATCAGACATTTTGAAAATATGAATACATTCATGTGGTGATCATTTACTAGACACTGCTCGAATCCTTGAACTATCTCACTAAATAGGAAAAGAACTACTTCCCTCCTACCACCCATTCATACCTCCATTCAGCATACATTTAGATGGTATATAAAAATCATAATAAATAAGTAAATTATACAAGAATGGTGAAAAGTACTGTGGGGGGGGATAAAATTGCAAAACAGGATTATAGGGATCAGTGTTTTGATAGGATGATCAGAAAGACATCATTGAATAAGGAGGTCTCAATCAAGAAAAATGAATGGGAATTCATCTAAGTGCATGCTTAGAGCAGGCTCCTTCTATGGAGTGGGGATACTTAAAAGCAGAAATCCTTAGGAAGAATCTTCCTTGAGTTACTAGAGACACAACAAAGAAGTCAGAAGAGCTATAGCCAAGGGAGAAAAGGAAAATGCAGCAAAAGGTAATGCTGGATTTAATGAGGGAGAGTTGTAAACACTTGTAAGCACTAAAAAGTCTAGTGTTTGATTTTCACTCTCAGTAAGGTGGAAAGCCACAGGAGTGTCAAGAATCTAGTAGTTTCTCTACCTTTTGTTTAAACATGTTTATCATATCATCCTCATAAAAACCCTGAGACAATGTTTTAGTAAAAAAAATTATTTTAGAAACAAGTAGACCAACTGTCGTTGGGTTTAGCTTTATGAATTTATTTATCTTCTAGGTAAGTGGTTTTGGTTGGGGTGATGCCAAGGATGGTTAGTGCATTAAGGGTGTGAGTACACAGGACTGTCAGCTGCTGGACTTCCCATAATATAGAGCAGTAAGGTGTTTGCTATAATTCTGAGCAGCACATCCTTAAACAATTGTCTTCAAAGGCAGGAACAAAGAGCTTCTCATACTCAGTTTCGCTCTCTTACTTTCTCACCGTCTTTTACAGGAAGTGAAATCTTTTTCAGAAATCTCCAGCATTTGTCCTATGGGGTTTCTTTGAACAAAACTAGGTCACATATCAAACAACAAATCAATTGCTAACTGACAAGTGGGAACAGAATGGCCATCAATCAAGAGATGTCATCTTGGGTAGAACACAGCACCTTGATAGCTAAATAAAATTAGGTTGTATTTATCAAGAATAAGGAAAAATGGCTGATAAGTAAGCAAGCAATAGTGTCTTGAAAGACAGTTTGTTTTATTACCTGTATTTATAGGTGAACAGTGATTTAGAGAGTCTTTGTAGTGTTCATAAGATAATACAGTTAGAAGGGGCAGGACAGTTATTGAACCCCATAGTTATAAACGGCTTCATTTTTTTTCGCTAAAGCCTGTTGGCTCTGCCATAATGGTGACACTGTGAGGGGTTATTGTAGGGGAAACTTTGTTGAATGGAAAATGCTATTAATTTATAGCTGTTACATGAATTGTTGAATGCTTGCTGACAAGACAAGCATCTTTTTTCTTTGTAAGCAAAGTCCTTGTGGGAAGTTAAATATGATTTAGAGGAGGTTCCAGATCAGAATAATGACCTCTCCTTTGAACATATTGAATCTACAGGTACATATAAAACAACTTCCACTTATAGAAATTAGATTGACTGAATGATGACTGCACATTGAGAGAGAAGAAAACATGTACATGGGAACAGGTAGGAGGAGCTGAGACAGTCTCCCCATACACCCACCTCCAACATTGACCACAGCCAGTAAGGAACTTAAGACCTACAATTTCTGGCTAAGAGAGAAGGACTTCACTCCCAAATTAGGCATCACAGTTTTTAAGACTGGGCACTGAGAGATGAGGCCCAAAACATTTATTACCGGGAGGCCCATTGTGGTTGGGGAACCAAAAACTGATCCAGGGAAGCCAAACTGTTAGTCAAGAAGATTCATGTGCTTGTTCTAAGGGTCATTCACATACTCACAGCAAAGCAGGGAAATCACACTCCAGTGTGTGCAAAGTGTGAAATATGAGCTTTTCATTGGTGAGAAGCTCAAAGAGCATAAAGAGAAGAGAAATGGTTTCATATAACAGATTCCCAGTTGAACCCTGAAATCACTCACCCACTTGTGGGCAAATGCCTGGTCAACTAGGCTGGGCACAGAGTAGGGCAACTGAGGTACAACAACAGAGCTGCCAGGAGAATGAGTCCAAGGGATATAGTGGCAGGAATTACCAGGGGTTAGGCAGATCCCAGAAAGCTGGGTTAGGAGACTCAAGTGTCTCTACATTGTCCACCAATATGGTGGACTCCAAAATACCAGTTCTCACAGTCTCCAAAGAACCTGCCTGTCAAAAAGGCTGCAGTTGCCAAGACCAAGGACCAGGAGCAACCTTCACAGGACACACACACACACACACACACACACACACACACACACACACACACACACACACACACTGTCAGGAGGAAGAAGGAGCGAGGCCTATAAATATATTTGTATGTTCCTTCTTATACGCTCCTTCTTCCTCCCTGGCAGTTTCTCATTCTGGAAGTCCTCTTCCTGCAATTGGGAGTTCTAATCCAATGCATCTGAGACTGGTAACGAGGAAGTGAGGGAGGGAAGTCAACAGTTCTCATGGCTACTGAATGCTGCCACAGCCATGCAACCTGTAACATAATGTTGAAAACCAATGGGACTTGTGCCAAGAGACCTACAAACTGTAGGGATCTGAGAACTACTTTTAAAGGACTTGAGCTCCTATAACTTAGCTGCCTAGAGGCCCAAACTTAAAAGTGCAGGAGGCTCACCTGCTGGTATTATAATGATGGCCTGAGGGAGAGTCACCTAATCTAACGCAGGCATCTGGGAACATCTTGGAGCCCCTGCCAAGGATGGAGGCTGACAGGCAGCAAGTGACCTCACTTATCATGCTTCAGAGTGTCCCGTGGTATCGCAGACCAGGCTGGGCTCATGCTGTGAAATGAGGAACACCTCATTTCACTACCTTACCTGTCCCCAGAACACTGGAGACAGGATGGGCTTGAATACCTCTGAAGAGTGATAGCATCGCCATCCCTCCTTAAAGAGATAGCAACCGTAATTTGTGAGTGATCACCTTGCCCCCAATTGCCTCACAGGAACTGATATGTTAACCAACTTTATTCCATCCTCCCCTTTTGCCTTCTTTTGAAATTCATTGTGAATTGTGCTCTATTCTTTATAATTACCCCTCTCTTTGTTTAATAAATTGTCATCTGGTCCATTACTTCCAGACGATCCTTAGCTGCTCTAGTTAAGCAATCTCTCTCGTCATCCTTTTTTGTACCCTGCGTCAGGCTCTCAACACAGAGCACTGGTATTTTCTGGAGGACCATTTCCACTTGTGTCTACTGCCCAGATTTTTGTAGCTGCCCCTGAGGACACACCACTTCACCACTGACTGTGGAGTTTTGCGTTTGTGTTCCTGGCCCCATCACACTGTGACAGTCTTTCACACAGAAAGGACTTCAACATCCCTATCTAGCACCCTGATTTTTGTGGTTGCTGTTAGAGGATGACTTGACTGCGGTGTGGCCAGTGAGACTTATGCTTAAGATTCCCTGAGCATTATCATTAGGAAAAAAGTTTCTAAACAGCTACCATTCCTACCACACTTCACCTCCTTCCCCTGCAGAGCAGTGGACCCCAGACCCTGGAACTCATTCTTTCTGTGGAGCAGTGTTACAGTTAAGATTCTGACCAGCCTCACGCAGAACACAAGACCGAGGGAGATGCAAGAGCAAAAGGCCATTTTATTTTCAGGTCGACCTGGGTCCAGCCCGGACCCGCCAATGCAGCGGCAGTATCCTAGCAGGAAGGACTCAGACCCAAAGAAAATAGGGTTTTATTCTCTTTTTCCCATGTGGGTTAAAGGAATTATTTTTTCTCCCACACAGATGTTTTGCCATAGTTAAAACCTTGGGACAGAGAACAGATAACTAACCACCTGCTCTGGGGGAGTTACTTGATTCTGGCCTTATCCCTCTGAGCCTGCTAGTTTCTTTTTGATGGTTTCAGAATGTTATTTTTTGCATACTTGGGTTTTTAGCTTTGAGCAATAATTTTTTAACACTTTCAGACTATTTAACACGTTCAGACTATAACAATCAGACTATTTAACACTTTCAGACTATAACAGGAGGACTATTAGCTGATAATTGTGGCTTCAACCTGAGAGGCAGCCTTCTAATTAAACAGGGGTTGCCGGTCTGGTTGTAAGCCTTTCAGGAGGTCTAGAACAGTGGGCATTTTCTTCCTGTTCTCCTGCCTCATGCCAGAACGCCTGTGTCTTTTGGAAGGGTGCTTAACATATATCTCATGTCCTGGTTTTTACATCTGGTGGCTTATTTTTCTTGTTTTTGCTACTGCTACTCACGGGACACCTCTGTTGAGTGGTCCTGGGGGGTGGGGGAACATGATCACAGGACTGTCATGGTGGAGATATGGTTCTTGGCAGGTTACTACTTCTGTACTGTTACTTTTTAATTACAATTGAAGTGTATTTTAAGCTGCCCTAGGAGAGTTTGACTTCCAGTTCTTCAGAATCTACGTGCCAAGGACATCTTATTCTGGACATTGACAGGTCAGTGTTCATCCTCAATTAGTGGGACTCACTGAAAGTTGTAATGGTCTGCTTGGAAAGCACAGATTTTTTGAGACAACTAAGACCTAGGACAAGCTCATCTTCTACAAAAGGCCGCTCTGTTGCAAAAATTCTATGACTTAAATCTCAGTTTTCACTTGTTCTGTGTACCTGGTTTGTGACTTTCACAAGTGTTCTTTAAGATTTTCTTTTCCTCATAAGTAGTTCAGTGGGAGAAATACCCTCATGCAAAGAATCTAATAATGTCTTTTCCCTGCAATAACTTACTTTTACACTACTACACACATTTTCCATAAAGGGCCACCTCCTGTGAGTATTCTGAGAGAAGTAGAGGAACTGGAATTGTAAGCCTTTGTGATGAAGGACATTCTGGCATATTCCACAGGGTCAGATTCGAAGTGCGATCTGTTTTGTTTCTTCACATTGAGATGTGAACTTTTGTGAAGTGAATGTGAGCTCTTTCCTAAGACTACTCCCTGGGAAATTCTCATTGTCACTTTAATCCTAGCATCCTGTTAAATTTAGTGTAAGTTGTGCCCCCTTTTTTTTTATTAAACCAGTTTATGATACAGTGGTTCCTGCTCAAGGTTAATGGATCTTGATTGTGTTTGACTGATTTTGCCTATATCTCCATATTTGAGGTGATGGCTTACCTTCCAACACACATTCTATAATAGTTTAAGTGAGTGATTGATTTTCAATTTGTTCAGCTTTGTCTTGTTGTAAGGAATGGAGTGTGACTTCTGAGCTGATTATAAATCAGAATTGAATCCAAAAGTCTGGGAATTTGAACTTTGATTTTTTACCTTAGGGAGCCATGATTCATAAAGATGGAAATGCCAACATTGTAGGAATATAAAAGTATAGGAATAAATATAAGATGGGTATTTGCAACATGCAGGGCTTCCACAAATAAAACAAATGTTTGCTGCATCACACGATCAGCAAAAGAGGGAGATAGAAATGCCATGTAACATTCAGTTTAGCTAGCTTTGCAGAGGTATTGTCTAGGATTAGAATATGTAACGTCTGTTGTGCAATTATCTTAATTAGGATACAAAAGGACAAAGATGATCCTTCCATAGTGACTCTTTTTCCTGAACTTTGAATGTTGACCAGATTCCTACTGGCCTGATCCTTTGATTGACATATTCATTTCTCAGTTAAATTTAGAAAGTCTGTCTGGTGATAGACAAATCCTGGGAGGTGTTTTTGTAAGAACATTTGCTTGTCTCTAATCTCGTTTATTATGTGAGCTTTTATGCTTCAATAAAGATGCATAATCTTATTACCTTATTTGCCTTTATCCAATCTATATGTTGTTTTATACCAAGTAGTGAAAATAGGCTACATTTCCCAGTTGGTACTATATTTTTATCATCCCCACATGCAATTTCCCTATTGGGCAGTCTATCTTTTGAATATTCTCAGAGAAATAGAGAAACTCAAATAGTTAAACCTTTCTTATATTTGATTAGGAAATTATTATGAAGCTCTTGATTTAATGAGATTTGAAGGTTGTCTTAAATTCCATTTATTCATGCTCTCCTTCCTGCCCTATTATGTGTGTGAATGTGACTGGAGGGTGGATAGTGCCTGTTGACTGACTGATGCACAAATGTTAGTTGCACAAAATAAAGTTGTCTAGTAAGAGACAAAGGGGTCAAAGTTTTTAACCCTAAATGCAATATTTTTTGACAGTTTTATTTAATAAAGAAGTTTATCATTTTAACAGGAGCTGCAGTAACATTGTTGATGTTTTCCCAGTATATATACAGTATTCCTGAAATATGTAAATGTAAAAAGCCCATTTTAATAAGCTCCTTTTTAAAAGTATGAATATGCCCTTTTGATAGGAAGAATAAAAATAAAAGATAATTAGGTTGACTGCTATGAAAGGACTCACATTTCCACCCTGGGCTATAGTGAAACATTCTGCTTCAGTTACATAGCCTGATTTATCCAAGAAAATTGCATTTATAGTACTCCTACAGAAAGGCAGTGTAGAAACGAATGTCATGACCTTAAGTAAGAATTCTCAATCTAATAAGAGACTATCTGAATGTAAGAATGTGATTTAGAAGTATTTTCACAGTACTTACTCAGTTTAATATATAAGAGAATCTGTATTGAAATGTGTTGCTGAAATATGCTCTTGAAAACAGGTTAAAAAAAAAAAAAACCAAACTTTGGCATCTAAATCAGAATATAAATATTAGAAGATATATTAACCTCTGATCTTTCTGGACTCTTGCCCCATTGCATAATCTCTGTCTGGGGATCAAGTCTGATGTATGACTCTGAAACCCATCAAAATTTTGTGAATAAAGCATCACATTAAATTTGTGGTTAATTCTATAGTGGCCATATAGTTGAGTTGCCTGTAACCAGGGTCCCTTTCCATCAGTCTTTTCAGGTTAAAGACCTAACATTCTCTGACATCACAGATTAAATCATAGTTTTCAGTTCTCAGCTGCTCAGTTACTATTATGACAAATTCTCCAAATAGTTGGTTCCTACTCACTAATTTTGTCCTTTCTTTTGTTTGGTGATTCTGAGATCCCACTCTCCTCATCTTTGCTTGGATCTAGGATTCATATTATATGTTTGTTTTTGCTATTCAACTGGGGACTGTAATTGAATCTGGTTCCATAATGTTTTAAGAGAGACTTAATGGTAAGAAAATATAAAACTGACTTTTAATGTGGCTGGTAATTTCAAGAATTTGACTTACTATTTTTAAGTGAACTTGAGGAACTAATAAAATGATAACTTGTGATAAAAAGTAAAGAAAGAATATGCTGTGTGTTGTTGTGTTTGAAGCAGAAAATATCCACTCAGTTAAGGAACTCTGTGTGCTTATCGAGACATTAGCTGGTTGTGGTTATTATTTCTTTTAATATATATTTATTTTAGAAGTGTGAATTTTAAGTGTATGGAGAAGCTCTTTGGTGTCTTGATGGTGGATGGGATGTAATAGACCAGAAGGATGTGATCCGTTAAATCATATACAGAGGTATAAGATAATGCTAAGTCAAATAAAAAAACTAATAATATTAATAAATGCAAGAAAGTATCCTATAATTTTATTATTTAATTTTAATCTTATGTATTAGTGTACATTTTTATATTACATGGTTTAGGATCCAAAGCTACAGAGACTAAGGAATGTTCCTTCATCTTGTCCCTCTTTTGAATAAAAAGAGAAAAAGAAGGAAATTGGATGGTACTTTGTCATCATAATTTAAGTAGACTACCAATTCCCTAGATTTAGACTGAATAACAAAATATGCTTTGGTATTGAGCTATTATGCATTGTATAATTTAGTTGTCCTGGTGGAGCCAAAAGAAAGGACACTCCTTTTTTTAGTAAAAACTGCTTTTCCCTTAAGAAAGTGGCCATTTGATGTCATTCCTCTGGAGAAATGTTTGCTCCCAGACCATGTCATAAATTAGGTAAGGGGTAGTGAAATAGAGGTGTTAACAGAGCCAGGAAGTAGTTGCAGGTACTGTTATCATTCTAGGGGGCTTCATTCCAGGATTACTAATGGATTAAAGATGCAGTTTAATAGGAGTGAAACCAAAATAGGTGGGCCTTTCAGGATATTTAATTATGGGGGACTTTTGATAGGTGTGATAGAGGTGGTGGGTCAACAGTTCTGAAAATATTTTTTTTTTTCCTGAGCAATTATCTTGTTTTAGTCTTAATTCCAGCCTAGAACTCAATGTCGAATCCCTTTTCAGCCTATTTAAAATCTTTAACTAGATGAAGTTTGAAATTCTTACTCTATCAAGTGAAGTTTCAGGAAATTTTTAAATTCTAGCTAGTGAAGTGAAGGAAATCTTTCACACTGCTATTTGACTCATTCTCAAATTTGAGGTTTCTATGTGACTTTGGTTCTACAAAATAATAGGTTGACATCCACATGAAATCTGTGGTCCCTCTCAGAATATAATTTTCCTCTTTTGGTGTTGCTTTTGGGAAATTCTATGTGTTCATTTTCATCCGATGGTCCATGTTGCTGCTATTTTCGTGCATATCTTATATGTCGTATTATATATTTCTTAAGAGCAAGCACTGTAATTTCATTATCTACTCAGCAGATATTAAATACTTGCTAGGTCCTTGTTCTCTTCCCCTGACATTTCATATGGTATAGCAGACATGCAGAAGGTGCTCAATACCAGTTGGTACAAGCTAGCAAAAGGGATTATTTTCAATTTCATTTTCTTGGAATACCTTCCTCAATATGTGCTTAATGATCAGAATGGAAAACCGAGAAAACGGTGTCTCCTTGTGTTGTGTGTGTGTGTGCTTCCCCTAGTTATTAAAACAGACCACATCTTGAAAATATGAATTAGATACTTATCTTACTTTTAATATGAAGAAATTACGGGATAAAACTCTAAAGTGATTTGCAGAGAGATCTTAATGTGACCTGAAAAATTGCTGATGATGCTTAGGAATATTTTAAATGGAATTAAAATGCATCTAATATGCTATCACTTTAGTGTCCTGTGGCTCATTTGAATGCACTTGTCTCAAATATAATGTTGACATTTCAGGAACATTGTTTTCCACAGAAGAATTATGTTATTATGATACAACTACTCTTAGTGTGAAGGAGATGGAAGTACAGAGCTATGGAAAGATAAAGTAGGGTATCAAACCTTTGTAAACTTGTCACAAATTTTGAGTTTTGTATATTCAACTGAAGTAATACTGTACTTTCTACAATTTTAATGTAGACAAACACACACACACACACACACACACATATATATATATATATATACACACACATATATATAATGGTTGTGGTAATGAAGAATTCATAGAAAAAAAATCCAAGCAATGTAAGCCTCAGTGTGTGGGAAATATTAGATGATTGAAACAATTACAAGGTATGAAAATATAGTATTTCCTCAGAAAATGAAGATGAATATTATATTCCTCTGAAAACTACCTATAATAGTATCAATTGAAGGATTCAGCTTAAATTAATTATATGAGATATTTCTGTTAGGAAGAGCTAGCACATTCAGGAAAAAAAAGAATCTGATATAGAAAAATGTGTTGTAAATGTAGGGAGTCTATTTTATAGAAAAAGCAGGTAAGCTGTTGCCATGTTAGAGGGGAATAAAATGACTCCTGATTCAATAGGCAAAATTCATCGATTATTTTCAACTCTTCTCTTACTATGACTGTGTCCTATTAAATAGATGAAAGCTCAACAGGGATCAGTGAGATGGGGAGCTTCGTGAACCCTGGAATCCTATAAGGAATCTTCCCATTCAAAGAATGGAAAGAATGGGAAGACAGAGGGATACTATTAATTCTGTGTTCTGTTGATAATGCATAGGCCATCTTCACAGCCGTGTGTTCAGTGATATGATGTTGATATTGGAATCACTATTTGCTAGAACACTACAGCAAAAGATATGAACACTTACTTAGAACTTCTAAATTAAAATCTGTTATTCATTATGCCTCTTAAAATTATCTGAACTTATTCTTTTTTCATCCTGGTTTTCATCAACCTTTTAGATAAAATGCACTCACCACAGTTTAATTTACAAGGTAAGGTATGCTTTTTACCTGTTTGTTTCCCCAAAATGTGCTAGATATATAAATCAACAGTACACATTTTCCCCAGTCTGTAAACTTTAGCATATGATGTTCTCTCTACTTAGAATAATTATCTACCATGTTTATCTCTCACTATACCCTACTCCTTAAAACTTTCTTTATCCCTCCTTAAAGGAGTGATCCTTTTCTTGATCTCCCCCACAGCTGCCATAAGCTGAATGAAACTTCCTGCTTTGTCATCCCATTATAGGCTGATTTCTCTCATTATAACTCCACATCTGTGTCATGAAGTCTTAATTATCTTTCTATTGCTGCTGTAGCACATAATCCCCAACTGAGTGACTTGACCCAAATGTAGTCTAATTGTTCTGGAGATTAGAGGTCAGTAATGGTTAGTGTTAACTAAAATCAAAGTGTTTGGGGCATTGTATTCTTTTTTCAAGGCTCTAGAAACTACTGTCTCTCTCCAGCATTAAGGAGCTGCTAGTACCTTTGCTTCTGACTGTTGATCTTCTGATCTAGCAATGGTTGGTCAGTCATTCTCTCATCATGTTGCTCTGAAGCGAATTCTCTGAATCCCTCTCCAAGTTTAAGGACTCTTGTGCATGCATCTGACTCACCTAGATAATGAAGTAAATCACTGTTTTAGAAAAAAAAAAAAACTGGTTACCAACTTTAATTATATCTGTCAGTTTAATCTCCCTTATAGTGTAGCTTCTCATACTCAAAAGTTGTGGGAACTAGCTTCTAGCATTCTTTGGGAGGCCATTTTCCTGCCTATCAAAGACTATATATAAATGCTATTTAGCTTGCATATATAGTAACAGTTCAAATTTCCATCATTTCATAAATGTTCAAAACCAATTTTGAGCATTTGAAATTTGTGTAAATTTTCCAAAAATTAGTATTTCTAGCACCACTAAATTTTCAGAGAATTATGTAAATTTAAAATGAGGAACAATGCAAAAGTTTAACCTTTTCACATTTATTGGCCTATGGTAGAGTTTAAAAAGGTTTATGAATTATGTATTCTGCTATAAATATTAGTTCTCTCCTTTCTATTCTTCCACATACAATGTTATTAATACATTACAAAATATGACTGCATATTTAGGACTGCCTGACTTTTAGTAAAGACCCATTGGGCTGATATTCTTAAATTCTTACTTAAGCATCATCATGAACTAGAATATTTTGGGATATCTTAATCCTGTGAAATTTTTGAACATTTATTTAAAATGTACTATTCTGAAATCTAATTCCCTTAAAACATAGCATAAATGATAATTTGCAATTGACTCTTGTTTCTTACTAACATAAATACTTTATTTAAAAATAGAGAATCAAATGTGATGCTTTTATAATAGTGTATTGGGCAACAGTTTAATTTGAAGAATTTTCCAGAAGGTAGTCAGAAGATCACTCCAGCATAAAGAAAAATTAAAGGAATCTTTTGCCCAGTGGTCAGTTGATAATATATACTCTCTACACATCTACATAAAATACAAAGAGATACTCTTCTGATGTTTGTATACGTTCGTACTCAACAGAAGTTACTGCTTAGTTGTGTAGCCCTTCATAATTATCCTTTGCTTTGTTGAGTGCTATATTGGAAAAATCTAATTGCAGTGTGAATGTATGGATTAAAGTAATTGGACTCTGAGTACGGCTTTTCTAAAAGACTTTTTACACAATGTTATAACATTCCATTATGCAATACTAGTGTATTGACTTTAATAATGCCCACAATAAGGTTCTGTAAAAGTAAATTAAAAAAGGACATAAAAATTCAAGGGAATTTAATACTGTTTACAAAGACATGGGATTCTTATATTGGAAAAATCAGTCAATTATATTAATAAAGCTAGATGAATAGTCAGCCACTGGGTAATTTCTGGGATTTTTTTGTATCTTGTCTAATTCAAAGTTACTTCAGATGGTATTAGATTTCCCTTAGTTTATACCAGACATTTTTTCTCTTATGTACTAACATCTGTAAAAAGCTGCCTCTTTCTATTTGTGAAAGGATTTTTTTTTTTTTTGGTAAAAATATAATTCTTTTCTTATTTGCAGCTCCAGGTTATTGTCATCAAATTGTTCCCTTTAAACACAAAAAGTGCAAGTTTCTAAATATAGAAAAAACATTCAGCATTATATAAAGAACATTCAGCAGGCATGGTCTAGCACTCTCATTTCTATAATCATCATAGTTCTGGTGCAGAGTATATGAGTATAAAACTTTGTTCTTTATTTTTCTAGTTTCATGCCAAAGAATTGCTGGTACAATTGCAAGTCATGGACAAAACTGCAGACTTCTTGATCACAGATATCATGAAGAAACAGAGAGACATGAGTAAAATTCAGGGCAAGTTATTTAGTAAATTATAATCTTTATGTTGCTATTATATTGCAAATTGAAACATCTATCTATGTCTTTCTCTGTATCTATCTATCTATCTATCTATCTATCTATCTATCTATCTATCTATCTATCTATCTATCTATCTATCTATCTATC
>PVHY01007121.1:0-69570 GCA_004024945.1 Uropsilus gracilis
ATCTAATTTAGTCTAGACCTCACCCTACGAGAAGCCCCTGCTTTTCAGAATTCAAGAATAATGAAATAATTATTTTATAGCTGTTCTTAAGTTTCAGCAATGCTAGTAGAATTAACTCGCATATTTTACTCCTTTAGTTTGTTGACCAAGTTCCTCTTTTACTGGTTAGTCACAGTCAACTTGGCAGTTATTGCTTTATTTATGAATGAGTTTGTGTTACCATCCATTCCCTGTTACTACAAAGGAAAAAGGGCGTAAAATAACACTGATCTTTTCTTTCCAAAATTGAATCAGTTACTCTTGAAATCAGAGTGCATTGGCTTTCCTTCAGGTTCCAAATAACATCCTATCCTTGCTGTCCCCCGAAAATTGCGTGAACACTGCAATTTTAACAGCAGGTTTGGTTAAGGTAAGACAGCACAGATTTTTGTGGACTTCAGAGTCACAGTAAACGGGATAGTCTCAGAGTTTGCGGGACACTCCTTGAAAGAAAGGACTGGGCTCTGGGAGAAATGACAAAAAGCTCTTGAGGTGCTTTTCATAACTTTGTTCCTTAAAGATAGAACACTGACTGCCCCCACCCCACTTTCATTTTAATTAAAACTTAAGAGAGTAGCTATTAAAATGTTTATTGTGCTCAGTCTAAACTCTTAAAGGCTAATAAAACTGTACTGTTTTACTCTTGCAGCTGTATTCTTGCTCCTTTGATGGCACGATTAAATTGTGGGATTATATAGATGGCATTTTGATAAAGGTAAGTGAATTCATCCTCCATTTTCTTTATGTCTGAAAAAAAGGGCAGCATAATTTGATGACAGAAATATTGTTTCCTTCTGGATAGCCTAATCTTTGGATAACTTCCTAAACAAGTCACACACCATAAGAGGAAAGACAAATTGTATAAAACGTCAAACTTATCGCAAAGTGATAAGCGAAAAAACTGAAAGAAGATACTTAAATATTGCAAATATACAAAAATTTGGGAAAACTTAGACCAGTGTGGAAAATTTAGCATACTGTAGAACTATATAAACCACAGAATAACAGATAGCCATAAGTGTGAAATAATATGTAACTTCATTAATTAAAAAAATAGAAATTAAAATGAATGACAGGATTTTTCCTTACTGGCTTAATCAAATTGCAGGAAAAGGTAATGATAGGTAAAGTGTGGAAAAACATACTTTTATATACAATCAGTTTTTCAGAGTAAAACTGAAAATGAATAATTTCTGCACTAGCAATCTTTTTTTAAATATAAATAATTTATATATATATATTTCATACCATTGTAATCCCCAGGGGTCACCCACCTCCTCCCTTCCCTGGCCTCTCTAGCTGGTCCACCCTACCCCTGTGTACTTTCATTTGGTTGTCCATATATTAGTGAAACTATTTGGTTTCTGGTTTTTTCTTACTGACTTGTTTCTGCTAGTCTGTATGATTTCTGCTTGTTTCTGTATGATTTCTGAGTACATCCATGTTACAAAAAAAATCATCAAATTTGTCGTTTTTTATTGATGCGTAATATTCCATTATGTATATATATTAGATCTTTTTCATCCATTCATCTATTTTGGGACATTTGGGTTGTTTCCATGTTCTTGCAATTATAAATAGTGCTGCAATAAACATCCAAGCACAGGTGTCCTTTTGTGTCCACATTGAGGTCTCCTTTGGGTAGATTCCCAGAAGAGCTATTGCTGGGTCGAATGGCAGTTCCATTTTCATTAGTCTAAGGGTCGTCCATACTGCTTTCCATAGTATCTGGACCAGTTTACATTCCCACCAGCAGTGTAAGAGTGTCCCTTTCTCTCCACATCCCTGCCATCACTTGCTGCTGCCTGGTTTTTTTTGAAATAGGCTATTCTTCCAGTGTGAGGTGGTGCCTCATTGTGGTTTTGATTTGCATCTCTTACTGCTAGTGAGGTTGAACAATATCTCATGTGCCTGTTGACCATTAGTATTTCCTCTTTGGAGAAGCATCTTTTTAGTTCTTCCCCCCCATTTTTTGACTGGGTTTCTTGTTTTATCTTTGCTAAGTTTTGTGAGTTCCTTATGGATCTTTGTTATCAATCCTTTATCACTTTTGTGAAGAGCAAAAATGTCCTCCCATTCAGTTGGGTTTCTTTTTGTTTTTTCTGTTGTCTCTTTTGCTGTACAGAAGCTTTTTAGTTTGATGTAGTCCCAACTGTTTATGTTTTCCTTAATTTTTTTTGCTGGCTATAGATGTTTCAAGAAATGGATTTCTGAATTGTACTTCATAGAGGGCTTCACTTCTTTGTTAAAGATTAGATGACTATATGTATGGTTTTATTTCAGGGCACTCAGTTATGATCCATTGGTCAGATCGTCTGTTCTTGTACCAGTACCAAGCTGTTTTGATTACTATTGCTTTGTAGAATAATTTGAAGTTTGGGATAGTAATACCACTATTTTTTCTTTTATAGTCAGGATATGTCTTGCTATTCGGGGACTTTTGTTATTCCATATGAATTTCAGTATTTTTTCTATCTCTTTAAAAAATGTCATTGGAATTTTTAGGGGGATTGCATTGTATCTGTAGATTGCTTTTGGAGGATGGCCATTTTGATGATGTTAATTCCTCCGATCCATGAGCTTGGAATGTCTCTCCATTTCCTTATGTCTTTTTCTATGTCTTTCAGCAATGTTTTTAAGTTTTCTTTGTATATATCTTTCACATGTTTTGTTAGGTTTATTCCCAGGTTTTTGTTTTTTGTTTTTTTTTTTCCGGTGTGATGGTATATAGGTTACTTTTTAAAATTTCTTCTTCAGCTTGATTTTTGGCGTAAAGGAAAGCTGCTGTCTTCTGTATGTTGATTTTGTATCCGGCGACCTTACTGAACTGGTTTATTGCTTCAAGAAGTTTTTCTGTAGATTTTTTGGGGTTCTCTATATAAAGAATCATATCATCTGCATATAATGAATGATAGCTTCAGTTCTTCTTTGCATATTTGTATCCCTCTTATGTCTCTTGCCTTTAGCAATTTCATCTTTAACGGCATGTATGTGTGGTCCTTATCGTGTTTGTGATAGAAAAAAATTAAATAAATTTTGCATCAGTTAAAATTTCATATTCAGTCCATAGTATACCCATACAACCGATAAAAAGAAAATCAGGTACAAACTTTACTAGGTATTAACTTGTAATTCAACAAATAGTATTGAACACTCATCCTATTTATTGAGGTATAATTGGCATAAAATACTAGGTTCAGGTGTACTGCATGTTAATTTGATTTTATATGTATATTGCATAAAAATCACAAGTAGTCTGGTTTGTGCCTGTTACCACAGAACGAACAAACATTCTTGTGTTGAGAACTTTAAGACTTGTTATCATAGCAACTTTCAAATAATGCAGTACAGTATTATTAACTACAGTGGCGTTGTTGTACATGATATCCTTAGACTTACAACTGAGAGTCTGTACCTTTGACTCCCTCCACCGGTGTTGTGATGAGTATCATCTGTGAAACCAGGTACTCTTCTAATGTTGGGGATAGAGCAGTGAACAAAATGGATGAAAATTTATACCCTTAATGGAACTCCTGTTCCATGAAGGAAGAGCAAACAAATGATATGGTACTTGTTTTTTTCCCTCAGACTTTCATAGTTGGACAGAAACTTCATGCCCTCTTTACAGTTTCACGTGCTGAGGACTGTCTCTTTGTGATAATAAATAATGAAAAACCAGGTATAGTATAAGTAGTTTATTGTGTTTTATATAGCGTTTAGTGGATCTTTACATTTTATGACTTCTCAAAATTTTCCACTCTAAATTTTAAGTTGACAATTTTTGGAATTGGCATTTAAATTGTTTTCTTTGTAATTTCATTCATCAGTGAGGGGATCATTGCTCTTATATGTGTAATAATAATCTTTATACTTAAATAGGCTTTAGAGCTTAAATTTAAAGCCGTTTGCAAAAGTGGACTAGAGCTTGTTTTCCTGCTAAATATAATCTGTCATTTTTAAATACCACTATCATTTTACTCACTAAAATACCCATTTGTTAATTTTTAATTTGTAGGAATTGGTATAGAAAGCTTATATTACAAATAATGACTAAATTATTAATTACATTTTTCATTAATTCAAATCTAGATTCCTCCATTTGCTACCTAACGATATATTTATTTATGGTGGAACTAAATTTCTGGTTAAAATGTATATATTCAAATACTTTCTGACTATAACGAACATTTTGTTAAAGATAACCTAAAATTATTATCTTTGACATCAAATACTAAAATAGGAATTAACAATCTCATGATTAAATAGACAATTTCACTTTTATTGAGAAGCTTTATATTAATACAGCTTCCTTTGGCTAGATGTATTTCAGTTGGCTTCAGTGACGCTACCAAAATCATCAAGCCAGGAAATAGAAGCTAAGGAGCTCTCCTTTGTTTTGGATTACATAAACCAATCACCCAAATGCATTGCCTTTGGAAGCAAGGTAAAATTTATTTTGTTCTTTTTGTTCATAAATCTCTTTCCTGCAGTCTCTCCAAAGCATTTTGTTATAATGATTTAATGTTGCCTTGAACAGAAGTATTTTTGTTACTAGGAAATTTTTCATTTTTTATGTTTATGGTAGAGATTTTTCAAGGCAGTGTTTATTTTGAATATTGTATGTTACTGCTCTTATAAACCATCTAATTGTCCCCACAATATCTTGGTATTTATACTGTTTCTTAGTGTATCCCATGCAAAAAGTGACTCATTCCTTCATTTCAGACTTCATTTCAGACAGGGAAGTATGACTTCCCTGTCTATAATTATTATGCCTTTTAATAGAAAATTTGAAAGTTGCAGAAAAATATAATGAAACAATCAAGTCTTACTAGAAAGACATTTCTCGGATCTTTTTGGACTTTCCTTAAAGTATGCATAAATTAATTTCCAAACTGAAATACTACTGAAGACTTTTTCTCCTTTCTATTTCCACTTAGCATTACAGCATGAGTGTGTGCATCAGTGTTCATCAGAAAAGAAATGATTGTGCAATATATTTATTTAGTCATTCCCTATTAAGAATCGCTATTACTTTAAAAGCAGATGCCACCAAAAGCCTCTAGATATCATTATTGTGGCATTTAGCTTTAGTCTTAAAATTTTAACAATTTTTTGTGAAAATGGTTTACTAGGGTGTACTCTTCAACATTAACATTCTTTGCCATCATAGCCATCAGCTAAATACAGGTTAAAATCACTTTGAGAGACCATTTTACATCCACAAGGACAGCTAAAATTAGAAAGATTGGTGATGGTGGTGTTGGCAACATATGTACTAGTTGTTGGCAAAATGTGGAGCCATGTTAAACATGTTCCTTTACTGTGACACAGCAGTTACACTCCTAGGTTAAAAAAAAAAAAAAATGAGAACATAAAATAACATGTACAAAAATGATTGATTTTTTTTTTTAATTCCAAACACGGGTTATCTTGATGTTTATCGACTATAAGTAAATAGTAATAGATGATCATTTATTGGACTGTTACATCATAATAAAAACAAACTAATGATGCACATTACAAACATGCATAAATTTAAAAAGGTGATACGTAGCTAAAGAGTCCAGACATGAAAAAAATATATTGTACCATTCTATTAGTATGATGTTCTAGAGCAAGCAGTAAAGCAACTGTGGAAATCAATACTTGCTGGCCAGGGAAGCACTGGGGGGAATGACTGGAAAAACAGGAAACATCCTAAGGTGAAGAAAATGTACTTCATCTTGATTGTGGTAGTTGCATGGATCAACACTTTGTCAGACTTTGCATTTTTATATGTAAATTATGCCTTCATGAAAAAAATTCAAATCAATGTAAAGCTAATATCGTTTCAGGATTTAAGAACCTGAAAAGTAGAATTATCATTTCCATAGCCAGAGTATATCATTTTATAGTAATATACTTTTAATCTGCCTTTGAAAATTATGACCATGTTAATTTCTATGATTAGAATATTTCTTCATAAAGAATATTATTTTTGAAATACTATCTTCCCATTGAAATAACAGGGAGAATATGTTGCCGCAGTACGTGACTTTTACTTGTCTGTTTATTTTTTCAAAAAGAAAACAACATCAAGGTAAAAATTCCTTTATTTTTATGTACTCAAGAATCTGTTACAGTTTTGTTTATCCTCATACAAGTGATCCTCTTGTATTTCTGGTTTCTTACTACAAACAATTGGGAAACCAGAAGATAGCAGCATTTTTAACCAACAGTAGGAGGCTTGAGGGAGCCACAAAACCCAAAGGATTTTGTTCCACCGCAGTTACCTCTGTACTTAGATTCTGGCATGCATACATAATGTCAAAATTCCATGTTGAAATACTTTTTACTTTGTTGCCATTTTGTGACTTTAGAAATGAATATAGCGTTGGATACCTATACCTGGGTTTGAAATGAATCATATTTACTACATTTATACTTCTCACACCTCAAATGAAGTTAAATATTCAAACAAATAAAATATATGATTTGGAAATAATGACCTATCTAATAGTTTTAAGGATGAATAAAATAACATGTTTAAAGAGACTGGTTTTGATGAAGTGTTGATAGTCAATTCTTCAAGTGATAATGTCCCTCTGCAAAGATTAACATTGTTTTCTTAGCAATATAATGAGAATCCAAACATCTTCGGACTCATTAACCAATTGTGTTAGATGTAATTTCCTAGGTTTATCCATGCCATGTGCTAAAACTTAGCTTCAACGTGAATTTCATCTAGGAAAGGGATTTCTAAATGATTGTCTTTTCCTTCAATATCAGTGACCTTTGTAGGCAAAATAAATACAGTAGAATATTAGTTATGTAAAGTTTGTTTTATATTAATAAATGTTTAAAAGTGAAACTCCTGATTACAGGTTTTGTGGTTTTGGGTTTTTTGTTTGTTTTAGTTTTTTTTGTCCATCCTGCTCTTAAGTTAGAGATTTCTGATCTCTCTCCAGTTTGTATTGATAAGAGTGGGGACTCCCTTTTACTTTACTACTTACCCAGAAATTAATAATCTAGGGAACTGTTTTGTTTTTATTCATGTAAATTTTTTTTTTTTTAGGTTCACTTTATCATCATCAAGAAATAAGAAACATTCTAAGAACAATTTTACATGTGTGGCATGTCACCCAAAGGAAGATTGCATAGCAACTGGTCACAAGGACGGCAAAATACGTCTATGGTCAGTTAATTCATGAAGAATATGGTGATCATTGTATATCCTTATGGCCTGTAGAATAGGGCTAGCTCTGAGTCCAATCAAAGACTGCTACTGAAAACATGCTCCTGGCAATAGAAATTATACTGTTGTCATTCTCCTTTTTATTGCTGTGCTCTTCATAGACTCACTATTTTGGGACCTAACAAGGAACTTGAGTGACACTGACTTTATTACTAGTAGTAAACCATGATGGTGTATTTTTTGTGGGGGTGACTAGAGATAGAAATGTGCTTTCAACACCTTGAGATTCATAAGCTTGACACCATGATTTATTATGTTTGGCATATAGTGTGCTCATTTTATTTGTTATATCAGTATTTTCTTAACATTTCTACCAATTTAAGAGTATGGGTTTTCTACAGCTGGAGTAATTTTTAATTTTAAGAAACATTAGTTTTCAAGTGTCACTATAATTCAACATTTTTATGAATGTGTTAAGTTTTCCACTGAACTTTACTACCACCTTTTTGCCTGATTTATGCCCCCTTCACTTTTGGTGATCATTGATTTAGTCTTAAAGTGACTTGCTTCACTAAACATAATAACCTGTAGGTCAAGCCATGTTGTTGAAGTGAATCTCTGTTCCCTTCTCCCTTTCCAATAGGAGGAATTTTGATGATGATAAGAAATACACATATACCTGCTTACATTGGCACCATGATACAGTTATGGATTTGGCTTTTTCAGTGACGGGTAAGTGCAAGTTTAATAATTAAAATGAACTTAGGGCCAGGCACGGTGGCTTGTCCCTGTAAGCTTCAGCCTATGAAGCGGCCACGGCTAGGGATCACGGTTCGAGTCCCACCTGGGTCCTGTAGCAAGACCTAGTTCCCAAAAATAATTGGGCGTGGTGGTGCGCGCCTGTAATCCCAGCTGCATGGGAAGCTGAGGCTGGGGATTGCTTGAGTCTGTGGTATCCTGGGCAACAAGAGCCTGCAGTTCCAAGGGCAAAAGTAGCGAGACCTAGTCTCAAAAAAAAATAATAATAATTAAAAAGAACTTGTGAAGGATGTGAATCAAGTCTTAATTCTGTCTTTTCATTTGAAATCTTTAGAATTACATGAGTAAAATGAATTATAAATCTATGTCGTGTGCATTTTGGATTTTGCTCAGCATAGTACCATACATATCCTTTGGGTTTAAAAGCCCTTCAGAATGTCAGAATCGACACCTGTGATGTCTCTGTTATTGACATAAAGAACATGCCTAATTTATTACCCTTTTTTAATGTATGTCTACATAGCTGAGTGCTTGTCCATAAGTGCAGCTACAGTTTACCAGGTGTAGGTGACTTTGCTAGTGTTTCTTTGCCACAGTTAAATTCATTACTCTTTGATGTAGTCAATCATATTACAGATGAAGGAAATGAAGGTCTGTAGTCAAGAACTAAATTGCCTACAGTCATATGACTCGTAAGTGGATTTGGGCCTACGTCTCATTGTTTTTAACTATTGGATTGCTTACTTACATTCACTCATTCAAATTAATTCAGATCTTTGTACCATTCAAGTTGTATGAGAATGTAGCTGTAGTGAGGAAAATGAACTTCTCTGTGTTGAGAATTCAATACAAATTTCAAGAAGTACATTTTATCATTAGTTACTTTTAGCACCCTCACCCATGTGGTGGAAGTTATATATTTTGAGTGGTCCTTAAGAAAAAGGAACTAGGTACTAGAGACTATGTGCCTGGAGAAAGTTAGTTTTTTGCCTTTTCTTTATTTAAGATACTCATGATTGTCTCCTTTATTCTGTAAATAGAATTACTGACACTGATTTTTCAAATGTGAATCTCACATTCCTGTAGTGAACTCAGCACAGCAATGACATCTTATCCTTTTAATATATCATTGAAGTCGGCTCACTAGTTTTTTGTCTGAGAATGTTCATCCATCATGAAATTGGCTTATAATTTCCTTATAAAGTACTGATTTGTTATAGAATTATGATCTCATGAAACAAATTAGGAAATGTTCTTCCTTTTGTGTATAACTTGCAAATGTTTGAAAGATGCATTAATAAAGCCATCTGGGCCTATTGGATATCTCATTCAAGTTTTTCTAGTTACAGACTAGCTATCATATTGGAAAAAATAGTCTCTTAAACTTACAATCTTTAAACATTTATTCTTAAGACTATTATGAACTCACATGAAGATACTGAAAAGTAGATATTTTTCTCTAACCTGGTAGGAACAGTGAAAGCGTTGATTATAATTTTCTTTCCATTTCTGTGGGTTGGTGGATGAATGAGAAGGCACCAGTCTGTTAAGTGGAGGTCGTGAATCTGTCCTTGTGGAATGGCGTGATGCAACAGAAAAGAATAAGGAGTTCCTCCCCCGTTTAGGAGCAACAATTGAACATATCTCAGTCTCACCTGCAGGGGATTTATTCTGTACTTCTCACTCTGATAATAGTAAGTTTAATTTTTTATTCTGAGAAAGTATAATTTGTGTAAGCTGTCATAAGTTAGCGTTTGTAAGAAATGAAAAATGAGACTTAAAACTAAATGACTTTGCTTTATCCTCTTTTTTCCACCCCTTTCTGTTTCTGGATATTAACAGAATCAAGTGTTTTCAGAATTGTTTTTATGAAAATGTGGGGTGAATTTATTTGGCTATAATTATGCCACTTTTATCTTCAAAACCTTTTCATATGGGAAAGGGAGGTTTTTTAACTAGGCATCTGTGCTTTCACAAGTATAGCGGCATTTTGGAAAGAGGACTGTGGGATTGTTCTTTGATAAAATAGCCATTATCTCATGTTAAAGTCCTATAGATTCTGACAAAAAGGAGGCAGTCTTATATGCCTCTAAAACTTTTTGTTCTTTTTTGTTACAGTGTAACCTAGGAGATCCACAGCATTCTTTCTCTTTAAAAAAGAGCATAATTGTGAGCAATCTGTTAGTAGCTTTACTCATTTCAAAGGAAACTATTAAACGCTCTCTTTTAGGGCATTTATGTTTCTGTATTAATATTTAAATTCCCACCCTTAAGTTTTCTAGCTGCATCACAAAATATGTTCTTGAATTTCCAGTAAGTTGAGCTTCATTGTTTTAAGTTCTGGGTATTTCAGAATGATACAAATTTAAGTGACTTTTTTTTTTTAACTTCTCGCCTACTTATGTTTAAACTTTTTTTTTTTTCCAATCCTCAGAGATAATAGTCATTCACCGAAACCTTGAGGCATCTGCTGTAATTCAAGGCCTAGTGAAAGGTATTATAGAACTCAGTAGATTTGATATCTGTGCTTTTTAAAGTGAATATTTATCTGATTTCAACTATTATCACTTCTTTTGCAGACAGCAATGTCTTTACTGGTTTGATGATTGATCCAAGAACAAAAGCTTTGGTTTTGAATGGGAAACCTGGTCACTTGCAGTTTTATTCTCTTCAGAGTGATAAGCAGCTATACAATGTAAGACTTTGATCCATTAACTGTCCTTAAAACTAGTAAAACTTCTTTACTGTGAAGTTCAACAACTTAAAACTTTTAAATCACAAGAAATTGTGATTTGTGCTTACTAACGACAAAATTTTCAATGTAAATTAAAAGAGGACAGTTCCTAAATTCTGGATGTAATCCAGATTTGCTACTTTTTCCTTTTATCGGTTTCCTTCCTAGTTTAAACACTATCACCTTTAAACCTCTCAATAAAAGAAACGTATATTGATCCTTGTACATCCTATAACAGTGTTTGGAAATGGTAAGCACTTAATACATGTTTACTAAATAAGTGAGGAAGTAGGATTTTAAAACTATAAATAAAATTCTGGCCTATTTAAAACATTGCTATCTTTTTTTCACTTAAAAATTACAAGTTCCATTTTACTTTTGTTTCTAGTGATGTGGGAATTACCCTTGAGATTTATGTTAAACTGTTTGTCTTAGAAAAAGAGAAAAGCATTACTTACTATCTTTATAAGATTCTGTTGATACATTTATATAAAAATATAAATGAATCAGACTTCACTGATACTCTGGGTCATTGAAAAATACTAGCTGTTGAAATCAGCATTGTTTATTGTGCTCCCTTGTATAATATTGATGTGTATAACTAATAATTACTTTATTCTTCCCTTTAAAAAGCTGTTACTGTAGACTGTAAAATTATTTATGATGTTAAATACCATTCCTTGAATAATTTAACATGTCTGTATTTACATATGTTACAGATTTAATTTTCTTTTTTTTTTTTTTTTTTAAACACATCAGTTAGATATTATACAACAAGAATATATCAATGATTATGGTCTGATCCAAATTGAGCTAACAAAGGCTGCATTTGGCTGCTATGGTAACTGGCTTGCAACAGTGGAACAACGTCAAGAAAAAGAAACTGAGCTTGAATTGCAAATGAAACTGTGGATGTACAATAAGAAAACACAAGGGTAATAATACCTATGTAGCCATTTAATTCCTAAGTAGAAAACATCACTTTCTGTGGTTTCAATTGTCAGTGTTTAGATTTAAGAGATAATGAAGGAGGTATTCTAATAAAGCCTTGAAGTTCTGGGAAAGTGGTGTGCTCCAAGTTATAATGTTATTTCATTGTATAAAATGAAGAAACATGGCAAAGTGATACCCCAAGGACATACCTAGTCAGGCAAATCCAGTATTAGAATCTAAATATCGTAGTTCCTCTGCTCTATTTGTAACATGAAGAAATTGATAACAGGTATAATGCAGTGTAGCATGTTTTGATTAGCTAAGGAACTCACCAATGTCTCATAGCATGACTGTAATAGCCACTTACAAGTCTTTTTTGTGTTTGTATGCCAGGAATTAGGCCAGTGCTTTTATACCCATTGTCTTAATCTTCACAAAAAGCCTATGATCCACATTTTTCAGGTGAGGAAACGTCCAGAGAAATTATGACTTTCTCCACTCCCCTTATAACCTGTACTTTTCAAAAATCCCAACACTACTACCTTATCCTGATGTACCTTAAAGAACTCAGTGCTAAAATAGGTTGTCTTTCATTCACAACATTGCCCTATCAAGCAGGAAATAACGTTTTAAGAGGCAGTGTGGGCAGCTATAAATACTATATATAGATCAGTTTTAAATTTTTTTTTACATTGCCCTATTTTGCACCAGTAAGTTGACACTGTATTCAATCATCTTTCTATATAAAGTAAATTACAGAGGACAGATACCTGTAGCCTATAAAGATAGAAAGTCTTTTCTATATGAGTGTAGTCTATATCACTTGCTGTTTCTTAAATATGATATTGTAAGATGTACACTATGAAAGACATTCTTAATAATAATTTGAGAATATACCATGTTACCCTGGTGTAAGAATAAATTGCTGTTCTTTTTGTTTTTCTACTAGGTTCATTCTAAACACAAAGGTTAACATGCCACATGATGATCATATTACAGCTCTTTGTTTCTGTAATGCACAAAAGTCTGTAACCCCCACCTTGGTTACAACTAGTAAAGATGGTCAGTTCAAAGTATGGATATTAACAGATGATTCAGATATATACAGTAAGTTAATTGAATACGGTATATCAAAAGAATGTACAATTTTCAGACTTGATGTATTTATTTCCCATGATTTGTATACATTCTGGAAGGACATTTCTGCCTTGTCTCATTTTCTAGGATATTATGAAATTGATCTGAAAGATTTTAAGAGTTTATACTTTTACATGCCTTTTCCCCCAACTGAAAGATTAAGAGTTTAGGCTTTTACATGCCTTTTACCCCAAATCTATACTTTTCTTAGACCATTCTGGATTAATCATCTGCCAGATTCTACTTTGTGAGAGTACCTCAAAAAGATCTTTTATAATTAGTCCTTTCACTTTTCCACTAGGGGGAGGTCAAGGCCCCAGAAAGGAGTGTAGATTTCAAATCAATGCTTTGTAGCACTTCCAGTACTAGTGCTTTGTGTTATACTTGTTTCTTAATCCTATCTGCTTACAACTTCACTGTAATGTTATCTAGCTTTTATGAACTCTATTTATGAACTCACCATCTAGCATTTATGAACTCACCATTTCTGAACTCTATGGTCTATACTTCCACAGGAAATGCTGTTGGCTGGACCTGTGATTTTGTGGGTAGTTATCACAAGTACCAAGCAACCAACTGTTGTTTCTCTGAAGATGGCTCTCTACTAGCAGTTAGTTTTGAGGAAATAGTTACAATATGGGATTCAGAAACATGGGAACTTAAATGTACATTTTGTCAACGAGCTGGAAAAATAAAGTAAGTAATTGAGGATAAAATAATTCGGCCATACTTATGTTTAATTCATGCAAGTCTTTATATAAACTTTAGTAATAATTTATACTTTTTCTAATGGTTATCCTTTATGTCAGTGCAGCCGGTGTCAAACAACAATGCTGGAAAAGTAAAAATTCTGGATATATGGATCATATCCAATATTTACTCACTGCTGAAATAAAGGCTAACATTTAATTCTTGGCCTAGAAATGTTTTCTTTGTAATAAAGAACACTTTATGGTTGTACGACTTAGTGGAAGCTATATATACACCTTCTTGCATCTAAAAAGATGCATATCCTCCCTGTTTTTCTATAAAAATGGTTAGGTTCAAGCCAAAGAAAGACAAATTAAATAACATTTTCCATTTTTACTTCAGGTAAAATGAGTATTGGAGAACAAAATAGCAGGTGGCTGCTAAAATTATTTCTAATTCCCAATATGTATGGTTCTGAATTTATTCTAGAACTTTTTGCAGAATTTATATTGTAGGTTTTTCCAAGTGAACATGAGTTTTTGTTATATGATTTTGAACACTCCACATATATTTTCTCTATAAGTGAATTATTTCTGCACAGCTTATACCTTTTATAGTGTAAACACTTTGTCATCAGATCTGCTTTCCTAAAGAAGCAAAGTTTTTTCCTGTACTCTTTAGTCCTTTTCTTTTTTTTCAAGGGGTATGGGTAGAAAAGTATGAACAAAACATGCTGGTCTAAAGTCTGCATAGTATTGAAACTAACACTGTGTCTATAGTGTGTAGTCCTTTGTAACTAAGTTGTTAACTTCCTTGTTTTAATCTAGGCATCTTTGCTTTGGGAGATTTACTTGTGCAAAGTATCTTCTTGGTACAACAGAAAATGGCATTCTTTGCTGTTGGAATCTGCTCAGCTGTGCATGTAAGTGTTTGTTTCTTTGCTTGTTTATCAACTGTGTCTTGGCAAAGCAGAAAATAGCTTTTGAGTTTTGGCACTGTAGAGGCAAAGTAGTTTTCTTCTGGATCATAACCCATTTCTTTACCCCAAAATCCTATTTTTCACATATCACTACACCACCAAAATCTGGAGTAATGGATTTAAATTGTTTATAAACATTCAATTATCAGTAAATGAACTTCCATTATCCTCACTTCACCAACTTCAGTGCTATGTGTCCATCCTATGTGCAGTGCCTATTGTCTATCCTATCTGCAAAATGTTTCTGCTCATTCATAGTACATATTAATAAACAGTATCCCTGGCAGCTTTAAATTTGAATGTAACCTGCCATGATCCTCCTTTACTCATTTACAAAAATTTATTCATTCCAGTTTGTGTTTGGAAGGATTAGTGGCTCCTTAGTAATAAATGGGCCTGACTTTTTTTTATATATGTACAGTGAGTGTACATATATAGCACCACATGTAGCACCAAAGGAAAAACACCAGGCAGTAGTTCATTGAAATTATAACCATTTCATTGTGTGTGGAAGATGTTTGCTGTTTCTCTGCTTCCTGGCCCTCACTTTAGTGCAGTGTTTACAGATAATTTCAGAATGTCTCCATGTGTTATTTGGAAGCATGAAGTTACTCTTCCTAAATAGTAGTATTGTCTCAGTAAAGATTAAGAGCAACTGCTTTAAATAACAAACTCAAGAACATCTGGTTAATAATCATAAAAGTGAATCTCTTTTTTTCTCCCTAGTGGAGTGGAGTACAAAATTAAATGTTAGAGTTTTAGAAACTGATCCTAATTCAGAGAATATTGCTGCGATCTCTCAGACTTCAGTGGGTTCAGATTGTAAGTACACACTATACTTTGTTGTTGGTTGGGGGCTGGTTTGGTTTTTTTTGTTTTTTGTTGTTTTTGTTTTGCATCCTCCTATACCCTCATTATCTCCATCTCCCATCTCTAACAACCACCATGATAGCTTATGTTTCTATGTCCTAGATTTTGTTTTTCCGTTTTAATTGTTTGTGTTTTCAGTTCCATAGATAACAGTAGTGTCTGTCTTATGTATTTCACTTAGTGTAATGCTGTCAAGGCTCATTGTGTTGTCTCACTGGCAACAAGTTTTGTTTTGTTTAACAGCTGAATAAAATTTCATTGTATATATAGCCAACATACAAGGTTTTGATTGATTTGCATTTCCCTTATGGTTGATCATCTTTTGCATCTACCTGTTGGCTGACTCTTTGGAAAAGAATTTTATTTAAATTTTCTGTGGTTTTTGCCTTTAGTGAAAAGCCACAAAAAAAAAGTCATCACCAATATCTGTTTTCTCCCTGGAGTTTTATGGTTTCAGGGCTTACAGTCAAGTCTTTAAGTCCATTCAGAGTTAATTTTTATCTATCAAGTTAGTCATCCAATTTTCTCAGCCACATTTATTGTATAGACTGTCTTTTCCATTCTATATTCTTGGCTCCATTGTTATTAATTGGACCGTATAGGCATGAGTGTACTTCTGGGCTCTGTTATGATCCACTGATATGTGTAACTTTGTGAATACCACATTGACTGTTTCTGACTGCTTAGCTTTGTGGCATAGTTTGAAATTAGGGAATGTGATGCCTCTAGCTTTATTTTTTTTCCTCAGGATTCTTTTGACTCTAGGGTCTCTTGTGGTTCTATACTTATTTTAGGATTGTTCTATACAATCTGTAGAAAAAAATGCCATGGAATTTTGATAGGGATTATATTTCAAATGTATTCTTCTAGGTATTACATTGTGACAATATTTTTCCAGTCTATAAGCACAAAATTCTTTCCATTGTTTTGTGTGTGTCTTTGTTTTTTTCATTAATATTCTGTAGTTTTAAATATGTGGGTGTGCCACTACTCAAATTTATACCTACATATTTTATTTTTGATGCGCCTTTAAAAGATTGTCTCCTTAATTTTGTTCCAATAGTTTATTAATATATAGAAGCACAATAAACTTCTGTATTGATTTTATATCACATTACTATATTTTCTTTGTTTCCAATTTGGATTTTGTTTTGTTTGTTTTTCCTTACCTAACTGCTCTGGCCAGGGCTCCCAATACTATGTTGAATAAAAGTGATGAACAGCAACATCCTTGCGTCACTTCTGATCTTAGAGGAAAAGCTTTTCACTGTTGCATGTGATGTTAGTTGTGGGTTTCTCATATATAGCCTTTAGTGTGTTGAGGTTTGTTCTCTACTTTTCCACTTTGTTGAGGGTTTTTATCATAAATGGAAATTTTCTCAAATTCTTTCTCCAGGCGAGCACATGAACTTGAGGGGAGATATCAGGGCAGGGGGAAGGACATTGAGATGGCATCAAGAATCTAGTGTCCTGAGAGTGGCGTGGCAGCTCCTTGCTTTATATAAAGCTAACACCTGCCCCTCAGTGAAAGCTTCAGGGCAAGGAAAGAGGCCTCCTTCCCAGACCAGCTGTTGGGGCTGCTTCATGTTCCCTATATAATGCCCCAGTGATGATGTCCTACTGCTGACCCTCTTGTTGCAACAGCCACCAACGCTGCATGATTAAGGGGCACCCCAGCAACTGAAAATACCAAGGATGCAAAACCCCACTCCAAGAGACACTGGCACACTGGTGTAACCCCGAAGGGGAGCGTCTCTGGAAAAGACATCCTCTAAGGTCTCCAGGAAGGTTTATGGTCAGCCCCTAAATGCAGGTTCAGTCAGAAACTGCCCTTCAGACTGTAGCCACATGATTCACAAATAGTCGTTAACAATGAGGAGGAGCTCCTGCCTGTGTGACCTCTTGCCACACCCTCGGGTAGCAGCTACTTAGGAGTACTCTCTCCTTTGGTTCCAGTTCTGTGGGACCAAGTAGCATAAATTAATTAGTCACCAAAGCCAGATAATTCAAAGATGTCCTGTCACAGCAGCATCAAAAATTGGGCCATCAGACAGGAATAGGGGCTCCTTTCTTGGAAACACTGGTGTTTGTTACTCAGGGGAAAGCTCTAGGTTTTGAAGGTTGCCAAATCCGTGGAATTTAGGCAAGATTGTGTCCTAGCCCTCTTACACTCTTCAGTGTGGTTTTCTTATTTGCTGATATGTAGTAGTCATCACAAAGTCAGTCTTCAAGTTTTTAAGAAGGAAGTAGTTCCATTTGTAGCTCTAGACTTAGGTTAGGATCTCCCTATCTTCGCCACCTTGAACTGGAACTCTTCCCACCCCAGACCATACTTTGATAGTAAAAGGGTTCCTTTTAAAAAAATGTCTTTAATCTGTAATATAACTTGACTCAAACTGGTATTCAAATCAACTGTTCAGTTGAAGTCATTTTGCCTGAGGCACTGCTCTTCCTTTGAGTTCTTAATTACATATAACCATTTCCTCAGTTTGCATTTATACTCAGTGTAGGACAGTTTCCATACATCCCTCATTTTTCAAGAAATCAGTTCTTTACCTTAAGAATCCAAAACAGATTGTACCGTTTTGCAGCATTCCCATTTCCCTGAGATGTTACAGTCTTTCTTTCTCTGCTCTTAAAGCATTCTCTGCATACCCCTGTTCTAATACTCCAGGCAAAGTACTTCAGTGACATTTTAGTGCCTATGTTCTGCAATAGGCCCTGGTACCTGACATAGGGATTTCTTTTTTTCCTCTTTTTCATCTTCACAGTCCTCATTTCTAACTTGGCATTTGGTAGGAATCCAGTGGATAGTTCATTATATCAAAGTCGAAAATAACTATGACCTGGGTCATTTACTCAGTGAGGTTAGTCTCAGATTTAGTGTGGCCTGCCAACCACAAGGTTAGGTAGAACTAACCTTTGCAGGCAAAATGTTATTGTCTATTTGTTTTTCCCCTCTAGTGTTTGTATTTAAACCTAGTGAGCCAAGGCCATTGTACATTCAAAAGAATATCTCCAGAGAGGAAGTCCAGTGGGGAGTTTTTGTTCCACGAGATATCCCTGAATCATTCACCTCAGAAGCTTACCAGTGGCTGAATAGATCCCAGTTTTACTTCCTAACAAAATCACAGGTAACCAATTCTCACATAACTCAATCATAATTTCTTTCAATATTTGAGAATAATATTCAGACTATAACAAGTAGAATGGTTTTTAAGGATTACTTGCCAAAAGAAATCTCATTTATTCAGTACATCCGTAAGTATTTATTGCATTATATTCATGGCAGTAAAAAGGCAAAGACAAGTAAAAATACTTTAAATTGTTTTTAGCATAGTTGATTTTTGTTCTTTTGGTGTTTTACTTACTGTAGAGAAATAGTGGGTTAATGTTTCATTATCAATTCTTAAATATGATCTCTCACAACAGCCTTCTAAGTGTCACAATAGGTATAAAATGTTTAAATATTTATGATTCTCTTGTGGAAGATAAATATATTAAGACAGAAAATTCTATCTTTTTAACTTTAACAACTTTTTAAAATGTGTACTATACAACTTATTGTTCCCTTCATTAATCAACTCTCTCTTTCCAGAGTTTATTGACACTTGGTACAAAGTCTCCAGAAGAGAAACTCACACCAACAAGCAAACAAGTATGTTTATGCACTCATGGTGCAAACCCCCTCATTCCTTACAATGTTATGGTTATCTTTTAGAACTTAGCTGTGGGACAAGTGTTTCTTTAACCTACCCTGAGATGAAAAAAATTAAAAATCATGCACATAGAAACTTATTTCATTGGCTGTTATTTTGCTCTTTCAAGATGCAGTTTTAATTTGTAATACTGATAATATGCTTGTGATTGCAAGAGTCAAATACTTCTGCAAGATTTTTCAGGGAAAACATTTCAAGAATCACTGCCATTACTTTAAAGATGATAACCACTCTCAGCTGATTTAGCTGGAATTATTTACCTACATATCTTTAAAAACAATGTTTATATTGCTTATCCTGGATTTTTCATTAGACTTAACTCTGCACTGTTTAAATTGATACTTAGTTTTTCTTCATACCCTGCTCCACCCCCAACACACATGCACACATACCCTTTCTGCCCTCCAGTTTCCCCAGTTGAAGTAAGTCTTGTATTGGATCAGTACTCATCATCATAACCATGTAAGCTCAATTCATAGCCAAGCCATATAGTAATAGATTATTTTTCCTTCGTGACCCACTTTTTGTTTTCTGTAGAGTTAATGTTTACCTTTTTTTTTTTTTTTCATTTACTTAGTTTCCTATTTGTTTCTCACCTGATTTTTCACCCCTACCCTACTGTACACCAAGTTGTGTAAATCTTCTCTCGGTATTTCCAAACTTGAGGAACTATTTCCAAGAGCCTCTGACATGCTTTAATTTGAACTGATTACTCTTGAAACCTGTGGCACAGAAGGTAGAAGGGATCAGCCTTGACCATCATTCTGGTCATTGAGTTCACTACTGATACGTGTTTCCTCTTTCTTTGGTTACTCCTTTGCTTTGGTGAAGCACATACTGTTCATGTATGCAAGGTCCTGCATGTTTGGAAATGTTTCTTTCTCCACTTGATTATGTGTCAGATTTTAGATTGAAATCGTCTTCTCTTAGAACTTTGAAGGTGTTAAATTATTTTATATTTTTGGATTTTACTAGAAGTCCAATACCACTGTTATTATTGATCATTTATCTATAACATGGTTTTTTTTAAAACTGGTTGAATTCATTTGACATTATTTTTTTGATTATCTGTATACCAATGTCTGTTTTAGATCATTAGGATGTATCAGTGAGTAAAATAGTCTAGCCTCTAAACTTCTAGTATTTATAGTCTAAATGGATGATACTGATAAACTATTATGTAAGCAGATATGTAGTATTTTAATAGGTAAGGCTTATGGGGTGAAAATAAAAAAATTAAGTGGAATGAAGATAGAGTGCATCTTGCCATTTTAAATAAGTTCACAGTTGGTCTTTGACTTTTCCTCTGAGTGAAATATGGGGTCCATTACAGGGTTTTGGTCAAAGAAGTAATTAAGGATGAATTACTTCTGAATTACTTCTTGATCTTCATTTTCTAGAACTCCTTTTATTTAGTGCTAGACCTTCTAAAAAGTGTTACTCTCATAGTCATATTTTTTTCTCCTGTGTCCTGGAAGATTTCTTCATCTTTTCCATGTAATTTTTCCATTTCTTTCTTGCATAGTCCAATACCTTCATTTTTTTGTTTTTGACCTATTTTATTCTCTTCTGTTTTAGAGGTTTTTCACCAGTCATATGATTCTTCCTGTCTGCTCTTATTCACAAGTGAACAAAAGCCACTTGGAAGTTCTTTGCTTTAGGTCTTTTTCTCAGACAAAATTTATCAGTTCTTACCTGAAGAAATTTGTCATAGCTACCAGTGTTCTGAGGAGCACCTGCTATGAAGTACATCTACTTTGAGCTGTGAAAACACTACTCCCCTACCCCTAAGCAGTCTAGTATGAAGACTTGTTTCACTCTCCAAAGAATATAATTCCAACCCTCTGCTTGGGCTGCAGTGACACTAGAATCTTGACTGCTCTCTAAACAGATCTTCAGCTAAGATAACTACTGTGCTTTTTTTTTTTTTAATGCTCTTCACAAACATATTATTAGTATAATTTTTTTGATACTTATGAATTCTACAATATAAATTTGCATGCTTCTTGAATTTCTTCATAGTCCTCATAGACCTGTTTTCTCAGGTCTGCTAAGTTAATTTACACTTCAACCTGCTTTCTAGCTTGTATTTCACCTATTCACTTTATCACTGAGTTTATTCCTTTTGAAAAGCTCTTCCTGTCAGTTTTACATAACTTTGAGGGAAAAGCAGTGGTAACTGCCTATTTTGTTATCTGTTTGCTGTTAGCGTTTCCAATGGTGAGCTGGCTATTTGATATCACTTGTGCTGTCTATGAAATGAATAAATGACACTAGATAAGTAATTTCTATAGTTCCTTCAGTCCCTGACTTTCTCACACTCTAGTACTTTTGAGTTGAATGAAATTGCTCTTTTTCATTGAAATATTTCCTATTTCTTTTACATTCTTACAGCTACTAGCAGAAGAAAGTCTTCCCACAACCCCATTTTATTTCATACTGGGAAAGCACAGGCAACAGCAGGATAAAAAACTAAATGAAGCTTTGGAGAATAAACTGGTACAGTTACCCTTAACAGAAAACATCCCTGCAATAAGTGAGGTAAGTAATTAGATTGAATGAATCAAAGCACCTTAACTTTTTTTATCTACTCTATCTGTAACAAATAATTTTTAAATAATCATCTGTATACTATGCCAACTTTAATACCCAAACCAAATAGCCTAAATTTACAATTTCAGATTATTTTGACCTGGGAGGAGTGGTTGGTATACAAAAGTTTCAAAGTAGGAATTGAACTTCCTTGGATTAGGATTTTTCTCTAGGGAATGATTTTTCTGTTCTATGCAGGCATTTTACATTACTACTAGAAGCCCTTTTTTCTGTTTTTACTCTAGCTTCTTCACACTCCAGCCCATGTATTGCCACCTGCTTCTTTCCTGTGTTCCATGTTTGTAAATTCACTGCTTCTCTCTAAAGAGACTAAAAGGTAAAGCAATTCTTAAAATGTTTGAATATACTGTTTCGGAGAAAAGGAATAGTTTGTTATCCTTCACTTATGCATATAAAAATTGTTTTCGGCTTTAGCCAAGGGATATATGAGAACTAAGAAAGATATATTGAAATAGTGTCAGAGATCTTTTGTGAGTGTTTTAAAGAATTGGTATATTATTCGAAATTGTTATTTATAAATTCACCATTGTCTTAAAGTGCACTCAGATTTTTCATGTATTTTGTTCATAACATTTCTTTATAAATGTGTATTTAATTTTAATATATACATATACTTATTTATTTTTTTGTTTGTTTGTTTAAGTGTTGAAGAAATTCCTGAAGAAGACATGGAAGAAGAAGAAAAAGAAAGTGAGGGTTCAGATGAGGAAAATGACTCTACCGAAAATTTTCAGGATGCAAGTAACACAGAAATGGGCGAAGATGTTATACATCAGCTGTCAAAATCTGAAGAAAAAGAACTGAGAAAACTCAGGAAAATAGACTACAGCTGGATAACAGCTCTTTGAGTCCTGGAGATGGGAAGGGGTTCTTGCACTTTTAATTTTTTTTTACTGTACATTGATACTCTGAAAACATCTATTTTAATGTTATTCTGTTCTTAACATATTAAACAGCCTTTCCTTTTAAATAATTGATAATATGAAGCTGTATTTTTGAGTCATTTATTAGCCTATAAGCTAGCTTTTCTTCACAGGTGATACAGCAGAGGTGGGACTTGAATTTAGACAGCCTATGTCCTCCCATATTTGCAATCTGGAGCTATAAAAAGTTTGGAAAAATCAAGCTTGGTTCATACTATTATTGGGACAGATTTGGTGACCAGTTGTGAACCAAAGTGAGATATGAACCCTTCATTCCTTTTAGCATATTTATTTCTGTTAGAAAATGAGTTGAATATGTGGTGTTCCGCAGATCCCAATCGTGGTATTATGATATGGGCTATCTAAATTCTGAAAAAATCTAATTTCAAGTCATCTGGGCCCAAGCCTTCCAGATCAGAGCTTGTCTACAACACTTGTAAAAACAAATTACATGACATCCTTGGATGATACACCATCAATATTACACCCTTGATTATTACACCATGCTTATTGAACCATCAATGTTACTGCTCTCTATAGTGAGTCAAAGAGCTGCTACTTTTTTAACCAGAGTTCCACTGCTAATAAAAGAATCCCTTTCTCCTGGCTTATGTTCAAGTAGTACAGTTCTTACATTTTATAATACTTGGAGTCTACCAGGTTCACATAATTGTTACAGTTTACAATAGTTGAGTCAGTATCCAAGTAAGTGTAGCTTCTTTAACAAATTGAGAAATAATCAGAAACAATGCAATATGAAAAGCATGTGATTCCACTTGTTTTTAGTATACTCAAAATTATGTACCATCACCACAATTTTATAATCATCAACCCCAAAGCAACATATTAGTTCTCATTTCTCCCAACCTACCCTGGGCAACTACTACTTTTGTCTTTATAGATTTGCCTGCTCTGTATAGTTTATATTAATGGAGTCATGGGATTATTTTTATGGCTGGTTTCTTTCACATAGCATTCATGCTGTAGCTTGTATTAGTACATTGCCTTTTCTCATTGCTATACTTTTTAGGAATGGAAATGAGTCACTCAATAACTGTTTAACCTGTGTGAAGACCCATGGGACAGTTGTACAAATCAAATGTGCACTGCACATTATTTGCATCATGGGAACACAAATTGTCCCTTTTTACACTGTGTCTGAGACCAGCCTTTGACATTTACTCTGATCCCAGGAGGATGCTTTGTAGCTCTCTGCTTTCCTGGTTGTGGAAAATTGGCCAATTTATGTGTAAGTACTCTCTTGGAGCTATGTAACGCTCTTAAGTACTTACCACCCACAGTCTCCATTGTTCTCAAGCACACCATTAGGCTTCAACTCCATCTCATATTACAGCTCTTTATGGACAGCCTCTTGCCTCTGAGCTCAATCTTACAGCCATAGTTCCAGAACTGAGGGCAAACATTTAGTCTTTACAGTCTCTGTAAACAATAAATTTGGGGCATTGTTTGTCTCTCCTGGCGTGAACTTTTATCCTGTGAACAAACTAGGACAAGGGCAGGGAGGACTCTAGCCCTCAACCTCCTGAACTTGGGAAAAGACTCTTTGAAGGAAGAGATTCCCAGTCTCAACATTTGCCTGGAATTTAGAGAAAGCTGGCAGCCTACACCTGGTTCCTGAGGGAAGAAGAGGCTTGTCTTCCAAGTCACACCTCAGAATGGAACTTACGTCAGACTATATTAGGCTGGAAAGGAGGGCACAGCTTGTGTGCTGCTTCAGTGTCTGCGTCTCATAGTTCTTGCTGTTTATTAGATTTTCTTAAGTTTTTCATTTGTTACATTCCTTTACAACCATTTCAGAAGATTTCAAATGGTGGTTTTTTAAGCATTTTTTTTTACCAGTTATAGTTCTGAGGAATATCCTTATTCTGTAATTCTGAAAGTAGAATTCTGCATTTTCCTCCTTGTCCTTTTTCCCCTGCATGTGCACAATTTATTGAAAGAATCAAGTTTTTCCTGTAAATTTTCTCAGATTTTACAGATTGCTACAATGATGTGGAACATAAATCTCTGTCCTTGTTAGTGGTATCTATCTAGATTAGCCCCACCCACAGAAATATAAAGCAAGTCCTGGTATAATTAAAAATTCTCTAGTGAAATCAGGTGACAATACTAAAGATATTAACATCCAACATTTATTTTGTAACTCCATGTATCTAAACTATTGAACATATAATAATTCTTAAGATACTTTACTCCCCTCCCCCCTCAGCCCCACTCCCAACTGCCTTCAAAACTCAGTGTGAATTTTACACTTAAGACACATAATTTGACTACCCCCATTTCTAGTGCTCAAAAGCAGCTCCAAGTGATTGCGGGCTGCCATTCTGAGCATTTTTTAATGTAGAAGCTATATTAACTTGAAAGAATTTTTAAAGATGTGTCAACATCCACATAGATCTTGCCAGTTTCCCCCATGGAGTGGGACACAGGGAAAAGTTAAGAATTTCATGACTTATTTTGACATGTACACACACTGACCAAGTCAACCTCCAAATTATACTTAGTTTTCGTAATTCTGTGTGAAAGATTTTATACTTTAAAATTAAATCATTAAATCTGAAACATCTTTTTAAAATAGTGGTTATTATTTGAGTCATCTTTTTGAGTAGAGATTTAATTTTTCCAAACAGTTGATCTCCTTAGTAAAACATGACATCCTAAAGTTAAGATTCTCTGATACTGTTTATACCCAAAGGCAATTGCAAATAAAAGGCAAATGGTGGATTTCTATTAAGCAGATCTGGAGTTCTGTTCCTCAGTTATGTTCCCCCAGACACTGTACCCATGGTACTAAGGAATTGTTGGTTGGCATATATCAGTTGACCAGCAAGTGTAGTGCAAATATAAGCAGGGCAGGTCATATTCTCTAGCTATTCAGGCAGACAAATAGAGTCCCAGAGGCCTTGGTGGGTTTTAAGGCTTTAATGCTCTCAGGAACCAAGTACATAGGCACACTAAGCAAGAAAGCTGAGTCAATTATCTGGCAAGCAGCCAGGGTAGGCTGGCAATGAAAGGTCGGGGAGCTGGAAAGCAATGAAGGCTCTACCCACACCATCCTCCTCCACCCCCTTTGAATCTGCCCTTTCTTCTGTATTCATGCCACTCATTATAGTGTTAGAACTATTGGTGGTGCTGCCACCACCACGTTTATCCCTGTACCAGGCTCAGGTGTGCACACTTACATGCACAAGTCCACATTCTTTGGGCCCAGATGTCCACAATTATGGGTGAGATTGCACTGTAACCAGACTCCCAAATGCCTTCTGCATTATCATGATCAAGCCATAGGTGGCAGCCACAGGCTAGTGGCATAAAAAAACCTGATAAACTCATTTGCCCTACACCAAGTCAAAGACTGATGACAAAGAATTGATGTGAATCCAAGTATGTTGTCAGACAGGAGGCTTACTCCCAAAGCACTGCCTCCCAATCCTAAAGGGAGTTAGAATTTTTATAGGATTATCTGGATTCACACAGGGTGGGGTGGCAGGGTGGCAAGTACAGCATAGTTTCATGATCACATAATGTCTCTTCACAGATTGTGGATTCAGAAAGGATGCCAACTTTCCACTGGCCACCAAAGGGGGTTTGTTTATGTAAATAAATGTCAATGAACCCCACAATATTATCATCAAGGGTTTTCTCTGCAAGGGTGTGGTTAACTAGTTTAGACTGAAGTAAATGTCTGACTCTCAGCTAAATAGCCCTAAAAGCTGTAAAGGTTTGTCCTGATAATGCAAGTTTGCTTTGTAAACCTTTTACCTTTCAAGTAACAAACCCATAAAGACTATTCATTTTTTGTTCTCTATTAGCTGATTTATCTGTCAAGGCAAGAACCCATTAGTTGGTGCTTTCTCTAGTGCAGCCTGTACTTTAGGAAGCATATTGGGGGATGGACCACAAACCACCATCTACCTTGCACAATGCATTTCATACACATCACTGTCCACAACAAAGTATTTACCACAATTTGACAAATGATGTAGCTGGTTCCAGAATGAGCAAATCCTATCTATATTGTTAGGCTAACAAGTATTAGTCTAGGACTAAGACATTGACCCCCGGGTTCATTCTAATAGCACAATTAATCCCAGATATCTGAAATAGAAATACAAAGGCGTCCTTGGGGCAAGAATTGCACTATGAAACAGATTATTCTGTATGGTGAGTTTAGTTGGGTTTTTTCCTTCATTAGCCTGTAACTAGTACCTGAGGTATTGCATTTGCCCCAGTATTGTATGGTCCAATGGGTGTGCGCAAGTGTACACACCTGAGCCTAGGAGAGAGGGGATAAAGTAGTGCAGAGATAGAACATGTGCACAAGCACGAGCACTTGAAAACACCAGAGAAAACCCAGGGAAAGAGTGTGAAGATTCCCTGGGGGCTTACCTGCCTCCCCCTCTAAGCACTGGCCCTATTCTACCTGATGTGTCTGTGTAACTGCTAAAATCAATAAAGAACATATGCAGATTGGTGAACCTGATGCCTGATGCTTACAATTGGTGACTAGGATGGGATGGTTACTCAATAGCTCAGATTAGAGCTAGCCACAGCTGCTGACCAGAGCTAGCTAGATCTGTGATCTGGCTAAAATCCTTTAGTCTGAGATTTAACCCCATCATGACTATAAAGTGAAGTATTCCATCCCAGTGTAACTGGTCTGTACTGAATGGATAATATCATTTCAAATATAGGAAAAGTGCTAAAGCTTAGATATTGTGAAAGATTATACCCTTGATTTTATGCAAAATTGTAATGAAGTCTAGGTTAACCAACCACATTTAATTTAGGCTAGGCTCATTGTCAGTGAGCTAGAATAAGGTTCATCTTTGAATTGTCTCCTTATCATAGACTAGCATCAGGTAGGGAGAAAACAATACGTTTTCAGTGTCATTGCTTTTTCTGATACTGTTATATCCGTACTGCTATCTGAAATAGTTTCAGCTAACAGCTTTCCTTTGTTAGCTGGACTTCTTGATAGCCATGAAAATGACAAAATTATAGTACAAAGTCGATTTTACAGCACCACACAATTCTGAATGAAATGATGAAATGATAAGACCCTGGAAAGATTTAGGATCCCAAGTAGATAGTTATCACTGAGAGTAAAGGAAATAAAAACAGAACTGCAAGTTGATAATAAAATGCCATATTGGAGGGCACGTAGGAGTAGAATGAACCAAAAAGATACAACTAGTGATAATGGTTTTTGTTTTTCTAGAATCATGAGAATGACACTTGGTTAATTACATAACCAGACAAAATGACCTCTTGATACTCTGCTCACCAAGCATGCATGGTGCCTTACAGGCCACACTTCCAACCCATCCCCCCGAATACCAAGAAGCTATCCCAAATACTGAATTTGTGGGTCATATACATAAACATGTAAGATATCATTATCTTAGTTTCACAACTTCAGGCATGAGATACCTCTGACTTAAAACTTCTTGGGAGATCAGAGCACTTAGGTCACAAAATGAAATAATCAGACATAAAAGTGCACCAGTTCCTCCCATTGTTCCATGAGGTTTTGATAATTCTTGTTGTTCAGTGGTTACCTCCGTGAACGGAAGGATGAATGTATTTGCTCTGAAAACAAGCACTTTAAATGCAAATATTGATATTATCATCTAACGAACATAGGAAGGTAAACTTCTTGTTCCCTCAGAAATGCCCATCTACACATGTGAAATCTGAGCCCACACTCATCCAGGTGAGCAGTGGTTCATGGCCAGAAAGCACTGACCAAGGACAGAGAAGACCCCCCCTCCCCCAGTTCAGAGGTTATGCTTCCGAACAACTTAGTACATACATCATACATTCAGTTATTTGAGGCCTTAATTTAAAAAAAAAAAAAAATCTCTAAAATGCCGGGCTGATCATATCAGTATATAATCCTCTAGAACATTTTCCTTGACTCAAATTGAGATTTTCTTAGTGATCAAAAATTAATTAGCCCTATCCAGGAAAATAACATTTGGCTTTGCTACTTGAATGCAGCCAACTCTGGTTCTAAACTGAGGAAACAAGCAGTTTAGACAATTTCATTTCTGAAGAGAGAAGATCCTGTACCTAGTTCTCCTCAAAATATCAATGATCTGAACTGCTAAGATTTTACACAACAGTAAGAATCAGGACTCCCCATAAGCAAGTTCTCCAGAAACCATGAGCAAAAGTAAAATGGAATGAGAGGACAGAGCATATACACACAAGAGGTACTCAAATCTGTTGAATGGAGACCACAGAGCAAAAATAGGAGAAGGTAGGCTAATGGCTCTTTTTAAACTCTAAGTCAAAGTGAAAATGAAGGGCCAACATTTTTCCTGCCTCATCAAATCTTTGCCCCAGGCGCCAAGTGCCCCCCAGGAATCACCGAGTATTTCTATATTTGCAACTTGGGGAGTACAGGCCATGAATTTCAGGCAGTGGAGTAGCAAAGAAAGTAGAGTATCAATGTTCTGGTCTTAGAATGCAAGGCCTAACTAGATATTTGGAGTTGCTCTCCACTCCTGACATGTGTCAGCACAGGAGGGAAGAGACTTCCCACAGATCCTTAAATATGAATCAGTTCTTACTCCCAGCCACTCGTGCCTTGAATTTCATTTACTCTGATCAGCTAGGACCTTGCTCCAACAATCATCACCCCCAGCTTTCTATCCTTAGTTAGCTCTAGAACTCACTCTCTTAGCCATAACTATCCCTAAGACCAGCAAGTCTGTATCCTCACTACCATCCAAATCCTCCTAAGAACATAGGGTCCCCCATCTAGTGCATCCTCAGTCTGAAACTAGGTTGGCACTGAGCTCTCTGTGAAGTGGCCCCTATCTTCACCCTTTGGATTGGCCTCCTAGTATGCATTCCTCCCCACTATCTTGCCACAGCCTTAGCTGGTCTGCAAATCCTGATCATCATACCAATGCAACTTGGTTGGGTTGTACCTTACCCTACTCCTGGGATAGGTAACCTGCAATAAAACCATTGTCCTCCCAGTGGGTATAGGAGTGGCAGTAGAGGTACTGCCTGGTACGGGGCTCAGGTTAGCAGCACTGCAATATAGATACCCTCATTGCACCCAAAGCTGCAAGACCTCTCCCTACCCCCAACTTTTCGCATCACCATCTAATTGCAACCCAGCTGGCCCTGCTTTATAAGTTACAAAGAAGAGAAGAAATCAGTCCACTGTCCCATCCAGAGCTCACTGCAATTGCCTTCATCATTCTGGTTCTGATGCTGATCCAATCTGACAGATAGTTCACATCATCATTCAGGACTTTTGACAAACGCCTAGTAGCAGGGTGCCTTCCTCTACCTGGGTTGGGCTGGGATGCCTCTGCCATCCACCTTTTGATAGACAAGGATGAGGAGACTGGTATGCAGTAAATGTCTCTCTCAAAGCTCCAGAACTCCAAGCATTACTCTGCCTCTGCCGGTCTGGTCCTTCTTTGGGACGATCCACCTATCCCACTAAGAATGACCTCTGAAGAGAATGGAAAGGTTGTTGAACTAGAGTTATGAATGAGAATGTGACTTGCCATCTCTGGGGCTTGTTTTGTTTTTTATTTTGGGCCATTTTATTTTTTTCTAGGGGGCTTAATTCCTTGAAAATGACTTGGCTTCCCACCCTGAGCTCTACTGTTGACATTACTTTTGGATGCTAGAGTCAAAGAGATGAGGCTTTGAAGTTAATGGTTTTTCCTGCATCCCTTCTCCAAGCCCTGGACACATTCTTGCTTGGGGCCAAACCTAGAGCTGTGGACCTAGTGTGAGGGCTGCTTTCTGTCCTGGTTCTTCCTGATAAGATATACAGAGAGGATTTGCTGCTGGAGCAGAGGATCCCTGCACTAGAAGGGACACACATCCACCTTCCCCTCAAGCTTCTGGAACACCCCACCCAGGAGTGTAATTTTTAGAACAGCAGCTGATACGTTGCCAGAGAGCCCTCACCTCCAATTGTTCTGACCAGAGACTCCGGTGCCTCTTTAACCTGTCACCACATGTCCTGTGGGGGTAGAAAACCCATGCTCCCCAAATCTCAGTTGTCCTTAGCCCTCCTCTTCTCACTTCTCAGTCACTGCCTGCTTCTTCCTCTGCCCTGCCATTACCAAATTTGTTTTATTCCTAAACAATATGTTTTTATTTCTTCAGGATGTTCAGGTCACATCTAGCCAGCAAGCCCCTTGGTTGCAAACTCAGATAATTGTATAATTGTCAAAAGCATTGAGTTTTTAATATTCATCCTTATTAACTTATTTCTGAATTTGCACATGGGGTATTCTTGATCAGAGACAGATTTCATGTTATTTATTTTACAGTAAACAACTATGCTTTTTCCCTCTCCCATCAGAATATCACAAAGAGAACCAGGCTGAATTGTACACAAGTATGTAGATACTCCCTAAATGGTTAATGATAAAAAGAGATATTTTTTCTCTATTTATAGAGGAAGGGCAACTCTTCATCTCCCCTCTTAAGACAATTTCCTGAAAAATATAATGAGTCTGAGTTCTTGCTCATTGTGTGAATAAATGCTCCCAGGGGCCAGAGAGCAACATGTGTTTCAGTTTTTATGACCTAGAGATATCTTCAAGGTCTGGGCTTCATACCAAAGGAGATTATCCTATCCGGGGATTGTCCTTACACCCTGAGACTTAACCTAGTGACCTAGTCTGTGTTGCAACCATTCCTATTCTCTCAGGAATATAAGGAAAATTTTTATTTATAATCAGGATCAATTAACCAGACAAGTAAATTCAGATTTAATTCTCATGTTATGTGAAGAATGTTGGGAGGCTAGGACTTTTTCCAAGAGCTCAAGAAAATCGACGCAAGTTTTATTTTTCTGCAAAGACCCACAACGTTGTAATCACACCAAGAAGGGACTGGAAATTTCCCTTGTACAGAATTCAATTTCTTTCAATGATTTTCAAGTTTATACTTTGTGAAAAAGTAAATAAGATGCAATCCATGTCCTCAAGTTGCAACAGTACATGTGGTCAAGTTTTATAGGTCAGTGAGACCTAAAATTTACAGTTTCAATGCAAGGGCCATAATTATCACATCCAGGCAGGGTTACCATTAAATGACTAGACAAGATTCTAACAAGACAACTTGCCCTGGAAACCACATGAAAATTGTTATCTTGCTGCCACCATATACATTTGTCCTGGACATGTTCAATTAATAGGAATTTATTTGTCCTTCCCTCTCCACTGTTTACTAAATGCAATGCCCATTGCATTGTTGATTCCCAGAACTATAATGTAGTCAAGAGGCTATTATCAGAACCCAAAATAAATTAACTCACTTGCCCAATAAACACATAATGAATAAGCACTAGAACTCATATTCCAAGTCAGTTCTTTGAAAAGCAAGAATCCTTTTCAATAAATGAGTTCTGTGTGTCCTGTAAACATTAATGTTAACAAACATTATTGTAAATAATTTTATAATATTAATTTTGATAAGTTACTCTATGCTGCACATCTCATTCAACTTGCAATGGAAGGATAGTTTAAAATTTCTTGAACCAGATCTGTTGACGAAATCATATAAGAATTTGTCACAGCATGGTATACACTGAATATTGGTGAACATCAATGGACTAACTTGGTATTATGATGATATGCTCTAAGATGATATGACTTTTCCCCCCTACTCCAAAGCCCTGATCTTTTTATTTTCTCCATAGTTATGCCTTCATCATAATGTCATATAGTCAGAATCATATCGTATAAAACCTTTATAGATTGACTTTTTTTACTTAGCAATAAGCACCCAGGTATTATCTGACTCAATACTGCAATCTTTTTAGCAAAGAATAACATGAAATCTGGATAGACCACAGTTTATGCTTTCATCTACTGAAGGACATCTTGGTTACTTCCAAGCTTTTGCAGTTGTGAGTAAAGTCACTGTAAAGACTTATGTGCATATTCCAAATGGACAAGTTTTCAACTTGTTTGGGCAACATTTGGTTTATTTCCTTTCAGACTTCTCCCTAGGTGTTCAAAGAAAACAGTGGAGTCCACTTTCCTTTACTCTAACCGAGTAACCACCACCACATTAGCTGCTGAGCTAATATGTGTCCCAAGGATAGCAAAGAGCTGTCTACAACAGACAATCACGCAGTGGCAGAAAGTAAAGACTGGTGGCAGAGACTGGGTGTTCTTGTGCTGGACAATCAGCTAGCAAGTACACAAAAAGAAGTTTTTCTGAGTAGATTTAGCAGCTGACACAGGTTCCAGGTGCAAGTGATGTGACTTCCCACATCAGGAAGCTGACGTAGCTACCTGACAGGCAGGGTTCTGATCCAATGTGAACCCTCTTGGTGCCTCACAACAGCAGTCCCTCTTGAGACTCACTGCTTTTATATCTTCTGTAGGGGGGGGGAGGATGAGGGGCTCTCTAGTGGAGCGCTGTTTCCACTTAGGGCTTCTTGGCATTTTACTTTGCTTCCCTACCCCCTGACTTCCTTCCTCTGCTGTCCTTTAGCTCTGTATACTTGTATTTCCCTGTAATACTGTTTACTGTTAAATATGAAGAACCTTTGTATCTCATTAAAAACTGGTATTCTTTTTTCTATTTAAAGAGCGTGGAGTAGCCACTTGTCTGTGCTCATCCATCTGCCATATACATCACCTGGCATGTCTTCTCTGCATTGAACTGTCCTGTTCCGGGGTCAACTGTAGTACAACCATGCCAGGGCAGGGAGGCAGGTGAGACCTCCCCTTCAGACCTCCTTCCCCCCAAATCTTTACATTCTTTCTCTGGGCTATCTCTCTCTTGTGTTCCCCTTCTTGTGCTCCGTGCTCCTTTATCTCCTTTAAAGGTCACTCCAAGGTGACCTTTATCTCCTCCTCCAAGGCCCAGGTGAGCCCACACGTGTGCACACCCACTAGGCCTGTACAATATGAGGAGGGCGCAACACCATGGATGCTGGTCCTGAACCCCAATGGTGGGAGGGTAAAAGTTCTGATAATTCACTGAGGCTACACCACTCTGTCGTAACACAGGTAAGAAGCTGTGTTACACTGAGAAAATCAACTCTTCTTGCATTCACAAGCGATGGTAGAACATGGGGCAAATCCCCGTCCCAAGACTAGGCCGCCCAACAGACAAATGAATACAACAAATTACAACTTACGGAGCAGAGTGACCAGTGGAAACCACCGCAAGAGCCAGAGTCAGAGCAGGATAACCAGAACTGTAACTGACCAATTGCTAGAGCCACCTGTGGAAAACAGAACTCCTGGGATCCCAGTCCTGCAGGGTGCGCAACATCCTGTGAGATGTACCTCCAGGGGGCTAGGCAGGTTGGCGAAGGGAGGAGGAAAGACCTGCTTTATTTTTTTTTGTGTGGTTTTTTTTTGTTTGTTTTTTTTTTGGTTTTTTTTTGAGAGTAGGTCTTGCTATTTTTGTCTGTGGAACCGCAGGCTCTCGTTGCCCGGGGTACCACAGACTCAAGCAATCCCCAGCCTCAGCCTCCCAGGTAGCTGGGATTACAGGCGCGTGCCACCACGCCCAGCTATTTTTTTGGAACTAGGTCTCGCTACGGGCCCCAGGCGGGACTCGAACCGCGATCCCTAGCTCCTGCCGCTTCATAGGCTGAAGCTTACAAGCACGAGCCACCATGCCCGGCGAAAGACCTGTTTTAAAAACGTGAGTGGACTGTGGTCTTCTTAACAATGTCTGTCCTCAGGAGAAACCAGTTAACAGAACCTAACCTGCTAGGCTACTAATAGAGCCTAACGCACCTGGGGAAGGAGAAAACCCCACTGCAGTCAGCTCTAGTTATCCTATCCCACCTAGTAGGAGAGGGAAAACAAAACAAAAACTCTTGTGAAGTTCACAATTCGGAGACCAAGGATGACCAAGAAACCTAATCAAAGGACTATAGAACACTTCCCCACACACTCCTTAACACTTTGTCACTAAAGGCTTATTTACACCAGTTCTTTTAGCCTGTACATCATATTCAACTGTCAAAAAAAAAAAAAATCCTCAAGGTATATGAAAAGTTAAAAAAAAAAAAAAAGCCCACAGAGTATTCCAATATATAAACGTATGATATTTTATTTATACAATCTCCTATCTACTTTGTTTGAATTTTCCACTATGCTAAAACAATTAAAACCCTAATAGCACATATATCCTTTACTTATATCTGTATTTATCCTACACGTATGATAGATTTCCCTAGAATATATTTCTAAAAGTCATTTGCCAAAAGTTTGGAAATAATGAATTATGAGTTGACTTAATGAAAATTTTGCCGGAGGAGAGACGAGTATGAAGAGAAATGTAAAAAGAGAAAATAAGTCCAGTCTAGGAAATTTTATTAACACAAAATTTTCTTTTTAGTGTTAATTTTACATTAAGTTTTAAAATTTTCTGTTAATTTTTTAATGTGTTTTTAAAAAAAGCTTTGGATTGCAAAGACTGGAGAAAAATCTACTTATTTCTCCAGTTTTACCCTACTTTTTATTTATCCTTTTGGAAAGAGAGTGGTACACACACACAAAAAAAAGAGTCATTTTTGTAACTCAAATATAGTTTAGAGAAAGGCAATTTAATTTCAACTAATTTTACATGCCAATTCTTTACTTTTCCAAATATATGACTATAATATACTCAGTGATTTTACCATATGTACCAGGATGTTTTCCCATAAACTTTTTTCCTTAATGTATATGAGATATCTGAAAGTCAGGTTAAAGAAATTAAAACTGCCCGAAAATGTTAGTTAAGTAGAGTAGAGGTGGTCTTGGATGCGGTAGTATTCATTTCCCTAAAATGAATAATGGTTTCCTTTAACTTAAAAAGGGAGAATACTTTTGAAGTCTCTAAATTACATAAACAAATGATTTTAAAAAACATTGCAGGAAGAAAATCTACTAACAAAGTCCATTGCTTTCTTATCCACTCCTAGAAAGTCCAGCCCCTGACTACACAGCATTCAGGTTAGGGGGTGCTGTGGTTCAACCCTACCATTTTGTTCCTGTAGCTAGAATTTGGGGAAAATTGCCAAAAATTGTTTTTGCAATAATAATGGACTGTGAATTAATATTCATGTTGACACCTTTCTAGTATAGATTTTCAGCTAGAAAATCAAGGGGAAATTATTAATTGTCCTTATGAGTAATTATTTTTAAGGAAAATTCTGACTGCAGAACTATTAGACACCTTAGTGATCATCTAGATTTCTGTTCTTAACAGGGGATCATAGGAGCATGGGCTGTGGTATTCTGACTGCTTATGTAAAAGCAACAAAATGATATTTATTTTTTTGAAGCTTGAACCCCCAGTCTTTGAATACTGCAGCCTTGGAAAATGACCCTTTCTACATTAATTGCTGAGTTTTTCTGAATTTATTACTCAGCCATCTTGCCTCAAAAGAAACTCCTCATTATTCTCCCCACAAAATCACTCTGTAATCACTCGACCCAGGTTAATTCTGCTAACTCATAAATAATTTTCCTCATTCCTAATTATCTGAAGTAAATTTAGCTTCCTAGAAAGTTTAAAATCTGTTTGCTTATATTTTGGGTATATTTTACCTTTCCGTTGCCTCTCTGTTAATGCACTTGTGTTTCTTACTTAAAGCCATTAGATTGAATGCTAAACTGTTTCACTGAGAGAATGTGTTCCTTGGTCAGATTAGAAAATGGTGGCTTAGGCTCCAAGTCAGATTACCAGAAACTAATTCATCTACAATTTACTGAACCAGGATGCTGATGCCAAGATTTCAATTATATCTTCAAGTTATTTAGCAGGCATTAAGTAGGCATGCATTGGAAAATACTAATTTTATCCTGGTATGAGGAACCAGTAGCAATTTTTTTTTTTTTTTCATTTTAGTGGGAAGCATGTCTGCTGGCTATAGAGTCAAAAGGCATAGCTGGGTATTGGTCTCAGTGCTTTTTCACCTTATTTATAGTACCCATGGTCCTCAGGTGTACTCTAGTTCTGTGTTCAGTAGATATTATATAGCGTGCAGTGAAAATCAAACTAATGAAAATGTGAAAATATTGCATTAAATTGAACTGAAGTGAGGGCCATTACTGACCTCTTATAATGGGTCATTCTTTTAAGGAAGCTACAATATATGATCTGTGGCATTTTTCACAGCAAAGAGTGAAAATAACAAGTTAGATATTTTTTGGTTGCTGATAAATTATTAAAAAGTTAGATTTGCTCAAACAAACATTTTGTGATTTTTTAATTTTCTCCTAGATTGAAACATGGTCAAACATTAAATATTTTAGACTGGGTCAAATGGAATTGAATTAAAAAAAAACTTATTAAAAAATTATTAAAAAATTATAAGAGGGCAGTAAGTGAAGTGAGGGCAGAATTGAAGTGAGGGCCATTACTACATATAGTATTTAGTAATTACAATAATTTGTTAAGCCAAAATGAATCAGTCTACAAAGAATGATCACCTCAGTTATTTCCTTCTATCTAAATTTAGCAATAGATACATAGAGAGCTTTTGGACAATCAAAACAAGAGACATTGAAGTCTTCCCTAAGTCTTACCACAGTATTCTCGAGGTGGAAGTAAAAGAATGTGGGGAGACGTTTAATACAGAAAGGATAGCAAAGGATATTGGGTACCCTCAGTGAGAAATATGGTCAGTTCCTACTGTCTGATTAGGTGTGTTTTGTTCTGATTCATTTGAAAATAATGTTATGATGTTTTCCTAAAAGCAATGTGATGTAGAAGCTGTTTTGCCAGTTTATATCACCACATAAACAAGAAAAAACCTGGACATGATTAAAGACATTAAAGACTCCAGGGCTGATTTACATTCCTAACTTCCTGCCAACTGCCTCTCAAGTTGCTTATAAGGTTGCCAGCAATGAGGCAAGAAAGCATGGATGGATCTGTGAAATCAGATTCATCATCACTAATGGAAAACAAATTGTCATGGCTAGTCCACTGTCAGTAAATCAATCACATACTATTTGTAAGGAAAAGACAATAGTATATATTGTGTGGACAGTGGTTCATTAACACATAATTCATTTTTATTAGTGTGGTTGCTTATACATGAGCATATTCATATAGAAAGATAAATGTTTTCATCCTGAGTCAAAGGTAAATGCCACTGGAATTGTTTTTTTCCTCTATGAGTTTTGCCATATGGGTGGAATATGGATGATGATAGAGAAATAGGGAGAATAGGTTATGGAATAAATAGCAAATGTTTCCTTGTGGCTGGTTTACATAAGATTAAATGCAATTACCTGTTCCTTTAATTCACAAAATAGCTTCTTGGTCCAAGAGGTAATGCCTGCATCTGGAATTTGAGGCAAGTCAAAGGACCTTTCCAAATAATTTGTGGGAATATAATTCCTATAAATATAATTCATATAAATCACCAGCACAGATCATCTGAATTAACTAATCCATCAACTCTGATCATTTGAGAAAATGTCCCTAAAAAATAAATCAACCCTTCTGAGACTAGGTATTATAGTGGTTGGTGACCACTACGAAAAGGAAGAGGATTAAAATTAGAGCTCTAGAGGAAATATTTTGCTTAGTTGAATTCAGGACATACTGTGTTATGAGACAGAGTTAAGAAATACACATTTGTAGAAATAGCAAGTTTGAGTTTTGGAAAAACAAAAGGTGCAAAGAAGAACTGGTTTTTAAGGAATTTTTTGCCCCTCCTAAGAGCTTTCTCTTCACAGAAGCCTCAGGCTTCCTTTAAGACAAAAATATATATTACATACTTCTAAAATATTCCTGCACACTCTATACATTTTTCTGCCAAAGAAAACCTCAGATTACCATCACGGAGAATCAATCTTCTCCCAGTAGTCCATATCCCATGTAAAGCCACATACTGTCACCTCCTCTAGAAATGTAGTGGGTACCTTCCAATCCAACAATGCCATTTCACTCACAGTAAGAATTTATTTTTGAACACCTAAAAATGACAAGTTGTATCAGTTGTAAAATTGTTTTTTTTTTTTTTAGACCCAAGTCTAAAATATTTATGTTGACCATGTTTCAATCTAGGAGAAAATTACAAAATCACAAAATGTTTGTTTGAGCAAATCTAACTTTTTAATAATTTATCAGCAACCAAAAAATATCTAACTTGTTATTTTCACTCTTTGCTGTGAAAAATGCCACAGATCATTTATTGTGGCTTCCTTAAAAGAATGACCCATTATAATACAAATTCTCTTTATAAACCGTTCCATCTGAACAATGGAATATATTTTTAGAAATCCCATTAAAGGAATGATTTCTTTAAACCACCTGATTATATTTAGGTGGCAGATAATTTAGAAGGAACTTACACAAAACAGAGACTAATGCTTTTTCCAGGGATTCTTAATTAAAATCATCAAATTTATTTTCTTATTTTTCACAACTCCAGCTACTCAGAAAAACTTTTAAAATTTTAGATTATTGAAAAATTTTAATAACATTTCATCTCACATTTAGTCTAGGGAAGATCTTCTATCTCAATAATTTCAAAGCATTTAAATTTTAATGTGAGGTAATGCCAGGCATATAATCTACATTAATGCTGCAACAATATCTGAGGAGTCAGGGCCTGACTGTAGTTAAACAGGTAAATTCGCCAGTACTATGCTCCATTACAGTAAGGATCTGATTTTTTCCCCCTAGCATATCAAACCCATATAATTGGTTATGGTAAGTTTTCTTAAGAACATAGCTTTAAAGATATCATTTCAATACAAATTAATTATTCTATATTTGAAAAATTTCATCTGTCTGAATCATATTAATACTTAAGAAATTAGCTGGGTGGAGGTGTGCGGCTGTAATCCAAGCGATGGGAGGCAAGAGGTCCAGGATCACTTGAGTCTGTGGGTTTGAGTCTACCCTTGGCAACACAGCGAGACCTGGTTTCGAAAAAGCAGTTGAATACAGGGGCAGGTGCCTGTAATCCCAGCTACCTGGGAGGCTGAGGCTGGGGATTGCTTGATCCGCGGGACTGGGAATATGCCAGGCAACATAGTGAGACCTAGTCTCATAAATGAATGAATGAATGAATGAATGAATGAATGAATGAATGAATGAATGAATGAATGAATGAATGAATGAATGAATAATAATACTTAAGAAATTGTACTGCTTATTTTTAGTTCACTGAAGTTAACATTACAAAGTTTCCAAAAGTCATACAGGAAATACAAAGGCTTTTGTTTGACTCTTCTGTATTCAGATTTTTTAAAAAATCTAAAGATTTTGAGGCTTTTTAAAAAAGAAATATCTCATTTCCAGCAATTACCAATGATGTAAATGCTCCACATTTAGAAATATTTTCAGTTGCATACTCTCTCGGGATATTTGGCAAGCCCTGGGCTTGAAGTTTCCAGAACTGAGACATTTGGTAAACAAAATCTCTTTTATGTGCCTTTCCCCAGACATCCAAAGCTTTATGAAAATGAATGACCAGTCGTAAAGGACCTGTTATTAAACCAAGTTATAAACACATGCATTTTTCTTAAAACTTACATTGGAAAATGCAAAGTTTTACCCCACTTTGGGGATGGCAACCAACCGTTATTATTTAAAAACTTCAAAGGGCTTATGAGTTCTAAAAGCTGGTTTCAATGGTACGGTCCTGGCAGGAAAGAAAGACAGTTGTATTTGTCCACATGTGTGCAGGGATTCCCTCTCATCCAAAGACTTCTCTTCCTAAACAATGATGTAAAACTATGGTTTAGTTCCTTTCTAACATCTTGTGTGAGTCCATCTCAACCATCTTTGTTGTCATTGGCCAGAACCCACTTTCATATGGGCTCTGGACAGAGGTATGGGTTCTGATGGGGGCCGCGCTACCTTGTCTACCCATCATCAGTACTTCCCTTCTCTCACTTTTCAAAGACTTTTCCCAGGCAGCCAGCCACTGGCCTTGTGCTGATCTGCACCGTGGTGCTGATGTGATTTCATGCTCCCTTACTCCTCTATAAGATCTCTACTGCCACTTGTTGATAATAAGTCACAGGTCAAGGATTGACAATTGGTGCTTTTCTTGCTGGTTCTGCTGAGTTCAGGTCCAATATCTTTTTATAGTTGCCTTTTCTTGAAAGTTTTCTTCTGTGTGAAACTATATATTCTATAATTTATATGCATATATGACATATATTCTATAACTTATATGTATACAATGTATATAGCATTATTTTCCACTCCCAAACTAATTTACTAGCTAATTAACTGAAACAATGAGAACTCTAAGGATCTCAGATAGTTTATGAAATTAAAAAATAAATTTAGGTGTTTTAAATGTCATTTATTTTCCTTGGCATTTGAACTTTCAAGTGAATCTAGAATACAAATATAAAGGTTCTATCTGTGAGAAATGAGTTGGTCTTTCCATTTGAAGTAAACAACTTCCACATGGTAGCAATGTAATTTCTAGTTAAAAATAACAATTGATGTTAGAATTTTATATTTCAAAATACAAAGCAGAACAAAGAATATGAACAGAAAGTGAACCTCATTAGCCTTCAGATACATGCAAATTATAACCATTACTATATATCTATCAGAATGATAAAAGTTTTTAAAAAAAGGTGACAACACCAAATTCTGGTGAGGTTGTGCAAAATGTAGATCACACACACGCACACACACACTACTGGTAGGGAATATAAAGAACAGCTACTCAGCAAAGCTATTTGTTGATTTCTTATACCAATCAGCATGCAATTATTATTCAGCCCAGCTGTTGTACTTGTGGGCATTGATCCTGAGAAATTAAAACATATGTTTACATCAAAAGACTTGTTCTATAATTGATGACTGGTAAAACTATGATATAATCACACCAGAGGATACAGCTCAAGGATAAATAAAGAGCTACTGATGCTTTTTTTCAGTAATGTGAACATAATTTTGGAGAATTATGCTGAGTGAAAAAAGGCAAATCCTAAAGGTTATATGATAGGTAATTCCCTTTATAACACATTTTTGAAAATTTTAGAAAAGAAGAGAGGATTAGTGATAATTGGGGTTTAGGGATGGAGTAAGTGTTAAGTAAGGGCTTAGAAAATGATACGGACATGGAAAGAAACAGGAGAGATCCTTGAGGTGATAGAATTGTTTAGTAATTTGACTCTGGTAATGGACACAGGAAATTGCATGTGGTAAAATTGTATAGAAACACACACACACACACACACTCTAAAAGTAAACCTGGGGACTTTTCGAGTGAGATCCCTAGATTGTATTAATGTCAATATCGTAACAGCATGCTGTGCTGTAGTTGGCAAAATGTTATTGCTAAAAGAAATGGGGGAAATAATAAACAGGGTCTCTCTGCAATGCTTCTTACCTCTCACAATTGCATGTGAACCTAAAACTATCTCAAAACTAAATTTCAAGTAGAAACAAATTTCAAGTGCAAAAAAATACAAAGAAAATTTTCTAACCAGTTTTTTACCACCAGGGTTTTCTTTTCTTTGCAAGTTACTCCTTTAAGCAAAATTGTGATGAGGAGTAATGACTAGTAAGCAAATATGTCCTCCACATAGGTTTAAGACAGCTGTGTCAATAGGCTTTCCCACCACTTTAGCTGGAAAATGATAGATCAAGCAGTTATTTATTCATGGTTAATGAAAGAGTACTTTATATTCTTTTCAATAATATGCCAGTCACCAATTTACTGCTTGAAAGTCAGACCATTAATTTTCTCCAAACCCACTTCCACAAAAATGTAAGTCAGAAGTTTCACTTTACCGGGAGTTTGCTGAAGGCACTTTCACTTGTTTAACAAAAACAGCAAATTTTGCATCCTACACACCTGTAGCTACATGAAAAAATCCTATTATTTTAAAACTAAGAATCTTGGGACTTTAGGTGCAGGTTTAGTTTTGCGTTCTCTCCTTGGTTTCTCTTCTTGTCTGCTTGACATCTTGACTCACAAGTTTGTTGTACCAGCTTCTCGGTGCTTATTGGAGTGATAAGATCATGTTTTAAAACCCAACTATTAATTTATTCTAACACCTATAGACTTTGACAAACTTGACATGTCACCTTCTGTTTTCAAAGGAATATTTATAAGAAATAGGCATATGAAGACTGTGTCTGCATTTCCCACAAATACTAATTGAATGTGTTTTCTACTGTTTTATTAACAGTCTCCTATATAATGATTTTGAATGATAAATTTCTTTTAGAATATTGGAGAGAACAAAATGTCCATCTGGACACGAAGGTATAATTTCTTAGATTAGATAATGATAAATATATGTTTTGGCTCCAATTACCAAGAAATTCAGATCTAAGTTATGTGCTCATTTTTTACTTTCAGCAAAGCTATAGTTATTTTCTCCTTCCTATCTTACTTACTTCAATATACTTTGCCTAAAAGATTGTATTTTTTAATTATTTGAGATTAAATTTATTAATTAAATTAATTTAATTGTAGTAATTCAACAATAAAATCATTTTACACTATGTTAAATATTATTTGATTCTCTTTTACCAAATATATACATTTAGATAGACACATTTACCATACAACATCTCTATCTATCTATCTATCTATCTATCTATCTATCTGGAGAAAGTAAGGCTAGGAAAACATATGTACAGGGATTACTAAATGTATTTTGGTTTCCATTTACTTAAAAACATTGATATACCAGAATGTTTGGTCTCCTATCTTAAAATTTTCATAGATTTCTCTTAATTTGAACAAATTACTGCCTGGATCTAAATTTAAAGTGGCAAGTATTAGTGACATAGTAGACTTAAAAAAAATAAAAAAGTCCTACAGAAATTACCTAAATATTTTCTGTTCCTAAATAAACTTTTTACTCTGTAAATTTATTTTACGGCAAAATAAGAACTAAGAAATACTTGCCATCTTATGATTGCCTGAAGCTGATGTGTTAGTAAAAGTTGACTAGGATCCAAAAGGTCCATTGGGTCACCACCAATGAAGGAATTTCATTTCTGATCTGCCATATTGGAAACCACAAAGCAGAGCAAAAGAAACCCACGTTTATTTGTTCCATGTAGCCAAAAGAAAATTCAAGCATCATTCCAAAAGTTCAAAACATATAGTACCTCTTCTATGACTTTTTTTGCTCATCATCTTGTTCCTGGATTCTGAATTCCTCCTTGATTTTTGTACCTATAATTGACTTGGGTATTTCTGATTTTTATCCCCAGCTTTCTTTCTTACATAGGTATTGCAAACCAGCGCTCTGAATACTACTGATTCTTGTACATAAATAATAACTCCCTTATGTAGTGCGCCAAAGGTCTTTCTCTCCTTTCAACCACATTATGGGGCTCAGAGTTCCAGAAGGATTCACATGTAAAGCCTGTTATGAATGTCGCTAGTAAGGGCAGCAAGGAGAGGGACTTAGAGCTGACTCCAGTTTGCTGTCTTGTACTCCTTCCTGAGCCAGAATCTAAGTTTACTCATGTTTCAGACGACACTCAGAATATTTGAGAATATTCATGCTCTCCCAATTAATTAAGTTGTGAGAGGTCTATCACTTTCCTATATTCATTTCAGATGTGAAGGCAACTTGACTAGACACCAAAATTATTTTTCATTTTTCTTGCTTATACATGGCACTCACCTAATTGAATCATGGGGATCTCCCTAGCTGTCTCATACTTCCCTAAGATTGATAAAATAACTGAACTGTAATGTTTAAATTGGAAACCACTTATATGATAATTTCAAATATTCTATTTAGATGGTTCCAATAAAATGTCCTCAAATATGCCAAATCCAGTTCCTCAAATGCTATTCTTGCCAAATACATAACAGGATCATTAGATGCTAAATGACCTAGCTTCTGCTTACTTCTCCATTCTTATCTTCTGCTATTTCTTTTCTTACCCTGGTCATTTTGAACTTTTTTCAGTTCCTCAAATGCTTCACAGAGATCAAGATATTCACCCTTGCATTTTGCTTTGGCCTGACATTAGCACTCAGATTTTATTTATCTTTAGGTCTTAACTTCCTTAGCAATAACTCTTTAGCCCAAGCTTGCATTCTATGATTTGCATACATACATATGTTAAGGAGATGTCAAGCATCCCAATTTGATGAGAATTAAAATTACACTGGTTTACTATTCTCAAAATATTACACTGGTTACACCTGCTTACTTGATGAAGTCTGCCACTGCCCCCCAACTTTGTGACATCGAAGACTGTGTCAACACAGAAAAAGGTCAATCATATTTGTTAAATGAATGAATAATTAAGCTATTATATTTCAACAAATCCCCCAACTGAAGCATCTTACTGCTTGCTACTTAGTTTGGTTACACAATAGGTATATTTACATTCTGTAAACACAGAAAATCTACTCTGCCAGGATTGAGCCTTATAGCTGAGTTTCAACTGCTTTGACAGAAGTAAAATGGAGTTGCCTTGGTTTTAAGTAGTTTCCTAATATATGAAAAAGTGAAGACAGCAAGCATTTAACCACATTTACAGACTACGCATGTAGGCTGAAACTGAAAGGTGTTCCAAAAGTCATTCCCTTCTTTATTCTTATGCATGAGAATGTTGACTTTGGCTGTTTATTGTCCAAAACTGAGTTGCAGTAACCTCAAATTTGGCAACGAATGTTATCTCGAAGGTTATGTCTGATCAAATATTGACTTTTTATCTCATTCTCAGGAAATGTGCTATCAGCCTATTTTGCTATGATTCTTCCATTCCTTTAAAATTGAGAGGAGTTTCATAAACTCTAATTTCCTTCTCAAGGCAACTTAAAAAACACTTTAAAAAGCACTATATTTCCACTGATGTTTTTGACAGTCATCAGTGGAAATAGTACTAATAAAGTTTGAAGTATTTTTCCCTGACCAAAGCTATTTCCATTTTTGCTGAATCACCAACCATGTTAGGTCTTGCCTTTTGCTCTCATTGAGTGTGTTTACACTCACCAAAATAGAAACAGTCACTGTAATCAGTTCTCTTGGAAAGGAAGGAAACATTGGCCCTTCCTTCACAAGAGGATGTTCGTCCATGGGAACAAATATGTGCAGTAAGTTGTGATTAAAATCCAAGGAGCATTGATTTATCCTTTATCAGATTTCTATAAAAGAAAAGGCTTCAACTATTACAGAAGTGTAATGGATAACTTTTATAATAATACTGGCCGTTCAATATAATAAATTATGAGATATAATAAATGAGAAAAGTATCTTCAAGAGAGTAAATAAAACCTGTCATTTAGATTGTTGACAATGTACAAATAATTTGATGGGTAACTTCTAAATGTATAAATTTAAGGGAAATGTTTACTGTCCTACAGAAAATTTAAAATGATATCATCTTATTTGGAAAAGTCTACTATTTGAATAAAACAATACTCAGCAGTGTTACTTGCTTAGTTTGGGACTAGTTCTGCTTTCTCATAATTGCTAATCCTCATTTTTGTCACAGGCACAGTCATACTTTGTATTCCCCACATTAATTCATTTCTAAGCAAAATGTGGTACTTCCCCTCTTTGAGATTTTCCATTTCAGTTTCCCCTACACCTGCTTTTCTTCTCCACTGTCCATCAAAAACACTTACTGATAATAAAAAATAACATTTATTGACTTTTTACATGGCATCCTAGAACGTGACAAGAAATGTTATGTCACTTTACAGCAACATTTTACTGATGAGAAAAACTGAAAGTTCGGAAATATACTTAAATTGTCTATGATCTTGTAGATGTCAAAACTGTTGTCACTGATATATAAAAGGAATTCAAAATTTGGGTCAATGTGGAGAAGTAGATTTGATATTGGTAATTGATGGTTCATTCATAATCAATGACAATGTGGGAATGCATTAAATGACTCACTCAGAGAGAGAACACTGAATGACAATAAAGGATGCTAAGTAAATTCTGTGAAAAATATTTAAAGGGTAGGAAGGAACATTTAAAGCAAAAACACTTAAAGGCTAGGAAAAAGCAGAGTGAGAGAAACTGAGAAATCTTTAAAAGGCTAGGGAAAGAACTTAGAAAAGGCAATGTAGACAAGAAGAAATTAGAATCATCAGTAGCATTACAAAGAAGTCAAAGAAGGTAAACACTAAAAAGAAGTTTTGGATTTGTTGATTATAATGACTAGTAATCCTAAAGAGCATATTTTCTAAGGTGTTGTGGACATACAAGTCAATTTTCAAGGATAGATCAGAAAGTTAAAGAGCAATCATAGATGACTCTTACATGAATACCAAAAGAAAAAGGAAAGACAATGTAGTAGCTAGTGGTAAAGGGAGACTCTAAGGAAGATTCTTAACAGTCTTAGACTGATTTTTTAAGAGGGAGGAGAAAAAGTATACCATGTGAAGCCACTAATAACTGGTTGAAGTAAGTCCTAAAGGATGAAGGGAAAGATTCCCTTAGGAAAAGAGGAAAGAGTAAGGGATGGGGTTATTAATGTTGAAAGGGTAAGTAAGGGAGGTAAAGGGCTTTTTTAAAATCCATATCTTAAAAAAAAAATCATACACTTCAAGTGAGAAGATGATGAGATAGTGTTGCAGAAAATATGGAATATATTTGGGATCATTGCAGTGCTGGAAAAGAAAAGAAACTGAAAAAAGAAAAGGGGTTCCTGAAAGTATTAAGTAGCTATAAGGAGAGTAAGAGTCACCAAAAATTCTTCCATTTTTCCAAACAGAACCCAAGGTCACTAAGTTTCCTGTCCTCTACAATTCTTAAAATCGAATGATCTTTAGTAAGAGAATGTTGACAATGGAAGCCAGATTGGCCAGATTGGGAGAGCACATTCCATGAAATAAGCTTGATTTGAGCTACACCTGGAATCCCATAAAGAGAGTGCTCAAAGTGTGGGACAAAGAAAATTTCTCTTCTTTCTTAACCCCTATCCATGTACCACTCTCGGATCCCAATAGATGTATATCTTTATTTTCCTTTCTTTCCTCCACCTACTTTTACTAAACCCAAGTTGTGTCAATTATCAAATTGCTCCTGAAAAAATGCCTATGTGTCATTTTCAAATCCAAACATCACATGGTTGGAGAATAGTTCATTTTTAGTTCACACTGCCTCAGGTCAGTGTGCCAGGTTATTAAGCTGTCACAAGTTTCAGCAATCATTCTTAAAAACTGCAAAGCAAAGAGTCCTGTGGTAAAAATGCTGACAGTAATGTGAAAGCACTTTATGACTTGACTGAATTACTAAACAGAACTTGCAGCATTGAATTTTCTCTTTTGAAATTAAAATTCCATATTCTAGTACTCCCAGCTCTCTATGTAAGAATATAAAATCATTTGAAATCAACTTGCATATATGAATGAAATGCACATTATGTTTTCAATATCTTTTCCCCAAAACACATACACACACAAGCACACTCAATTTTTGAGATGACTTTCATGTTAATTCAATCTTTGATTGTAAATTGGTGATAATTTATAAGTAAGCTAATTAAAATTTTCTCCTTTGCATATCTTTGAAGAAGAAAATTAATACCAGATAAATAACAATCTCAAGGGTATATATTTTTACCTGTACAAATATATGAATTTGGAGCAAAATACAACTATTGTAAACTTTTCAATGGTGAGCTAAATCAATACCGCATTGTCTAACTCGGAGCTACTGATCGTTCTCAACTTCCTTAAGGCTAAACCCATGTCCAGTCTCTGTTTAAAAGATATAAATATGCACTCCCTTAAAAAAAAGATATGATGAATAGATAAGAGTAATTTACAATTAGCATTTCAAAAGTTGTCTATAAAATACTTAAAAGTCCTTAAACAGTTCTTTGGAAGCTTGTAAATATTTGGGTGTGTTATTAATTCAAGTTATAAAGAAGATGACTTACATCAGTCCAGTCAATTATCACAAAACTCCAGGTAATGGAGTCCAAATCAGTGAGGTTTTATTGATGTGTTTGTCCACACTACTAATTTAACATTTGACGCTACATCTAAAAGCAAAAGCCTTTTACCCTTCATGTGAGCCTTCATCAATTATTAATTAAAGAGGATGCATTCCAGCACACTATATACACTATCTATAAAGCCTTATTTTAAGACAAAAAGAAAACTTTACAAGTATATTATAAAACATCATTAACCAATTAGCAGGGCGCTCTCTGTTGAAAAGCATTCCAGCAGCGAGAGTCAATCTATTTAGAGGAGTTCAAGGTTCCGACTACTTAGAAAGCAGAATTCCTCTCCTGACCTAGGAACCCCAGTGCTGGCTTGGGGCCAGATCATGATTTACTGTGAAGTCCTGGAGATCACAGGTGCTGCAAAAATATCTCAGGTGTTCTAAACTACCTAAAAACATTTTAGGTAGTATTGTAGAGACAGCTGATTCAAACATGACACATGCGGTTCTAACAAAGCTTGCTGTTGGAAAAAATCAGTACACCTTGATGACGATTTCAAAACCAAATCTAAAGTGTTGCCACCAAGCAAAGAATGAATGTGTAACTAAAAACCTAAATTTCTGTAGGTTATCCATGAACTCTGCTTCACAACAAAGACCTCTCAGTATATTTTGACCTTTTTTAGTTCTTAAGGGATAATGGAGTGGGATTATCTTTGTTTACTGCAAATGTTTTCCATTATTTTGTTGGTAAAAAAGGAAACAAGAGAGGTAAAGAAGTTTCCCTACATCACATAGTAAATTAATGAGTTTGCAATTAGAAGTCAAATATAGTGAACAAAAATAATAACAATCACATAAGTAACATTTTTATCATAGTTTTCAACCTTTCTATGACTTTTTATGTTTATTTGATTCTCAACCTACAACATAGGTATTACTGTCATCTTCATTGTATATATGAAGAAACAAAGCATTCTTTGGCTATAAAATATGTGACTATATTACACTTCTCAGCCAGTGCTGGGAATAGGATTTCCCCCCACTCTTGGAAAAGTTACGAAAATAGATACTGGAAAATGTAAAAGAAAAAAAAATAAGCCTGCACCATAGTTTTCTTCCAGGATCAGTTCTATGGTTTAACGCAGCTGGACCTCTGAGGCCAACCTGAGAGCAAGAAAGGTCACCCACATATGTGTGTCATCTGATATCTCCATACACACACATACAACCCTGGAATCACAGTAGGGAGGATACTTTAGTGTCTTCTCAATGACATACCAAATATAGGAAAGGGAAATTTTCTACATTATAAATGATTCAATATGCAAGCTTAAGCTCAATAGTTATAGTACATAGCTTATCGATAAGACATAATTAAGTAGACTATTTCAGTCACCTAATATTTCAGGGGTTTTTTTCTGGATTAATTAATAGTAAATAGTTGTTTTGTAAAATGTTTAAGTTTGTTCTACTGCAATAGTCTCAACTTTACTTCCAGAAAATCTTTTTACAACTTAAAATAGTTCTAAATAAAGATTTCAACAAAGAAGCATTTAAGTGAGAGCCCTGGGCATGATCCACACTGTGGTTGAAACATACAGAGTCTACCAAGAAATAAAATGAAGGGATTTGAAATTTGCCTTTGATTTTAGTCTAAAACTTGCAGTACTTTAATACTACATGTTCTGTCCAACCTACAAAAAAAAAAAAAACAATGTTTGGGGAAGTTCAAGAACACCAACTTCCCCTTGCTAAATATTCTTAGTGCAATAAAACAGACATGATGCAAAAAATAACAAGTTTTTATTCTTTCAAGAACAAATTGTGCTGATTTGTGTACAAAAGATTTAACAAATAAAATACATGAAATTAGGGATAAATATGTGGTCCTGGATATTTTTTCACACCAGTCATTTGCTAGCTATCTTGTACTAATTCAGTGTCAATGTACTGAGCTCTCTCTCTTGGGGTGGGGGGGGGGGACCATACAGGTGATAACCATATCCTATGAATTCTGACAGTTTTAAACATTCTTCAAATCTAAATATTTTTAGTTAAATAAAAATGTTATGATTTTCTCCTGTCCATCACCACTCTGGCCATTTCATTCCCTTTCAATAGTGCAACAGCAACAGTGAAAATGCTGAATCACAATGATTCAGCATTCTCATGTTTAGAATGATTTAGTGAAGATAGCTCAAGGTTAGCTAAATAACAAACAATTTAGAATGGAATTCACGACCATTAGCTATCTCTCAGTCCCTTCTGAACAGAACTCTATGAACTTGCATTACCTCTGGCATATGGAAGAAACAGGTTTCACAAAATGCAGGTCAGATTCATTATAATACTGTGCCAGGGCTGATAGCCTATAAGAAGTCTAGATAAATAAAGCAAGATTCTCAAGCTCCAGACGTTAATCAACATGAGAATAGTGTCCCTACAGGCTTTGGCTAGCTTCTTAGAGTCATCAATGATGTCTTGCACATTGGAAGCATATAGGGACTGGAAAACACATTGTAGCCCAAACATCAAGGAATGCAAATCAGTAGCCACAGCAATCATCTTTTAAATCTTAGCATAATCTACCAGCACACTAGATATCCTAGGAGAATTGGAAAAGTACAGTTTAAAGCATGGATACTTCTCAAATGAGTAATATTTACTCTAAGCATTAAAAAAATGTTCATGTATCCTCACGGGTCTTTATTGCTCACTATATCTGCTGCCATGTTACTATTATTGTCCTTATATTTGGCACATAGTTGAATTTTATGCATGAATAAATAAAAGGAAGAAAAGTGAGTCATTTGGGATGCAATATGACTTACATAATGCCTAGTAATAATTTCTAAGGATACTTGAATTGGGAGAATTAACCAGAGGGCTAGCCCTAAAGAATAACTGATTTCCAGTGTATCAAAAAGAAGTCATTTTTTAACTTTTATTTATTCGACAGATATTTATTAATGATCATTTGCACACTGAGCATTTTGTTAGACTGTGGTGACTGACTCGGTGATCAACAGGAGACAGAATTGTGTGTTAAGCTCATAGAACTTACATTCTGAAAAAATATAGCTTATAAAAGGGGGAAAGGAACACAAAAATAATGCCATTAATATGATTGCCATTAGAGACAAAAATGAACAGAGCTTGAAGAAATGGAGAACGAAAACTAATCATATAGGACTTGTAAGGATTATCTCTATTACTGCAAGAGAAATGGGAAACAAATATGTTTAAAGAAGGGCTATGTAACAAGATTAAAAGTTAATTTCAAAAGACCACTCTGGTAGTCTATAAATAGAAAGGAGAGGATGAGCAAAACAAGTTGATGGCAGGAGTGGATGAGAGTAAAGTTCCAACAGGAGGAAAAGCTGGTTACAGGTGAGCCAGACAAGTGATTGTGGATATGTGGAGAAGTAGACTGATTCAAGATTTACCTTACATGGTTTATTTGACAGATGCTTAAAAAATGAGAAGTTGTTAAGGGTAACAGCAGTTGTCTGTCATGGGCAGTTGGGAGGATAAGAATACTAAATAAAGAGCACATATGATGGATAAGAAGATTAGTGAGATTCAGATACATTTAAATTGTGATGTAGGAGAGGCCACCAAGAAGGGATAGATAGTAAATGTTGTACTACGACTTTGTAGCTCAGAAGAGCAATCTGTGTTGGAGAAATCAGTCTCTGAGTCACTGATTTACATATAATATATATTTTTAGAAGCTATGGGAGAGAAGAAGATATCATAGAAAAAGAATGTAGGTTAGAAAGAAACAAAAGTTTCAGATGGATCTTTGAAAGGCTTCATTTCCTAAGCAGAGGAAGACCTACAATCTAAGGGAGAATGAAAGTGTTGACTGGTAGCAAGAATGCTAGAGTGTGTTACCCTAGGTTGTTTATTATAGAAGCCAAGGGAAAAAGGAATTTCAAATATCGGATCACAGGGCTATCAAAGAAGAGGAGAACTGAGACTTATCTTGTAAATTATAACCTGGCCACATTAAAATTTTAGCCAGAGCAGGTCCATTTTAGTGTTAGGGAAGATTGGAGAGTGCTTAGCTACAAGAGGGAAGGGGAGACTTTAGGAAAACTTGTGCATAGATAATTCTTTGTAGAAATCTGATCATGGACTCAATTGGAGGTTCTTTTATGAGTTGCGTAGCATGCATTTCCCCAAATGAGGAAGTGGATGAAACCATACTCAGAAAATAACTTGAAAAATACAAAGACAAAACTCTGTGTCTGACAATCCATTTGGGTAAGTTTAAATAAAATTTATTGAGCACTTGTTAGATTTTGAGATACTAAGATGAAAAGATAAAGTGCAATCTTGCCAAGAATTTATGATTCAATGGAGGAAACAGACTAAAACACAAAAATTTAAGATAATACAATTTGAAGATTAAGTATGCAGAATGTGCTGTGGAGACAGGGAAATGGGGGCATTTTTAAAAAAATTTTTAAAAATCTTTATTTTTGCATATTTTACAATATATGATTGTATAACTGCTAATCCCCATGGGAATACCCCCCCACACCACATCTCCCCTGGTCTCTTTGCCTCCTTTCTTTTTGCTGTTTGTCCTTGTTTAGTCCTTTGGTCTTTTTTTTTTTTTTTTTTTTTTTTTTTTTCTTTGATCCATTTCCCCGTCCTTGGTGAGGGTGCGATTTCCCGGGACTTGGTAGAACGCGCTGTTTATCATTCCTCTACTGCTTCTGGAGCACCTTTGGTCTTGGTGGGTCTCATCTCCGCAGTTTGTGCCACGTTTTGTTGCTCCTTCAGTCATGCTTCAGGTCTTCGGCTTCAGGGGCCTGACTCCGCCTTATATTTTGGAAGAGCAGATCCTCGAAGGGACATCCATCAGCTGATGGTAGGTCTCCTCCCTTGGGGCTTTGCTGTGGGGCCACTGCCATTAGAGAAGCCTCTTCTTTTTTTTTTTTTTTTTTTGCCCGTGGAGCCGCAGGCTACTGTTGCCCGTGGTACCACAGACTCAAGCAATCCCCTGCCTCAGCTTCCCATGTAGCTGGGATTACAGGCGTGCGCCACCACGCCCAGCTAGGAAATGTGGGCATTTACCCTAACTGCAAAATTTGAAAATTTTCTGGAAGACGTATGAACTAAACTATGAAGGAATAAATTGGAATTTATCATGTAGTGAAAGGAAGTAAAGATATATCACAGAGGAAAAATATGAGCATAAGTTATGGTCTAGAGTTGTGAATACAATTAAAATACAGTATATTCTCTGCTAATGATTTACTCAAGGAATTTACATCAACTACTAGAAAATAATGTTGGATTAGAAGAGAGTTAAGCCTGGAGAATTAGGCAAGTCAAGTTCATGGAATATTTGTGTGCCATGTTAAGATTTGACTTTATACTCTAGTAGTTGTCAGTGTTCAAATATTATTTAGGTCTGACTTTGTGTTATTTAAACTCTCAGAGCCTAAATTTCCTCAAAGAATTTCTTTGATTGACCCCTATAGGCCAATATGAACTTTTATGTGAAGTCTCAATTAAGAATAAAAATTATATTCAGAAAAAGAAGATCAAGAGGCAATCTACTCATCCAATCTACTCATTCTACACATAATGAAACTGAGTCCCAAGAAATTTCATATTTTATCCAAGATTATACTTTGCAGATATGACTAGAGCCTAGAGCAAATAGACAGATTGCCAAATGTCAGTAGAAATGCCATTCTCTGATGATGGTCCACAAACTGAGGGATCAGAATTAAGACAAGGAAAAGGAATGGGACATGGTAACCACATCTCAGTTGTCTCTTCCTTCTTGGTGTAAGTCACCATGAACATACAGCTTGGTGATATATTGCAAGAGGCAAGCAAGGCTTTTGACAGAAGCCATGCCAGGTTTATATCCCTGTTTTGCCATTTACTAGTTACATGACTGGAGTCCATCTTTTTCTCTATCTGTAAACACTGAAAATAATGTCTTACTGATTACATATGAAATGTGAATGTTAGTATATATGAGCATGCGCAACATACTACCTGACACAAGGGAAGACCACCACACATAAGTGGAATATATTTAATGGCACATAGACTACTTTTTCTCAAGACACTCTGGAAAATCTGTAAGTGGACACGACACTGATCTGTAGGCTATTCTCTGTACTGCAGATTACAGAATGACCTGCTACATCCTGGACAGCTGATGTCAGATTAGTCAAAAGCCCAGAGACCAAAGATCAGTCTGAATTAGACTTGGTGGAGTCTTCAGCTAACAAGAAAAGGACATGTGATGATTTAGTGGGACAGGTGTGGCGTCGGTCACAGAAATAAATACATTGAAGGTAAGAAAATTAAAACAGGTGAACTATGGAAAGAAGCTGTCAACCAATACGTCATCTCAAACACACAAAAAAGTGCTCTGACTAAGGGAGTCATAAAATGCCCTCTCTGTAATTATTAACAGCTGTTGCCTGAAAATTACTCTGAGTTCATTCCAATGTGAATAGTAAGACAGGAAGAGTAAGCACGCTTCTTTAACAGCATGACCGGTAGGGAAGAAAGCAAAAAAGTTTGCTTTAAATAGCCAAGGAACTACTTCTGTAATTTTCATGTGACTTATGCTCTCAGTCTCTGTGGAGTCCTCACCAGGGCCTAGCAGAACAAGCTTCAGACAGGGTGCACACAGAATTCTAAACTATGTTTTGTGGCTGCATTTCAATTCCCTGAAATTTGTTAAATTTTCTGTCTTGGAGAATTGTTAACATACATACTTTCTGTTGATACAGCCGGATAAGAACAAGGACAGATTAAGTTTTCCACACTCTTTTAATTTTGACCAACATGAATATGCATGAATATGATTATTTGCCCAACTCATATCACATACCATCTCTTTTCACCTTATCCAACCTACAGTTTTCCAAACCTTTATGTGATCAGCTAAGTGAAGGCAAAAAAAAAAAAAAACAATCTCTCTATCACTCCTACTTCTATTTTATGGTTAAGAACTTCTGTTAGGAATAAATTAGGAAATAACAGGTGCACTTCATTCACTTACCAATAATTCAAGTATCTACAATGGGTCATGGGTTCTGCTAGGACATGAGACACAATGTCCACACTCAGGTAAATGGGTAAAAAAATGTGGTATATGCAGACAATGGAATATTATTCACCTTTTAAAAAGAAATTTCTCCAATATGAGGCAATATGTATTTAGATATGGCTCTTCAACTGAGTGGGGAAATAACTGAACAAAATCAATACAAACTCTAAAATTATTGATTGCCTAGAAAATCAAGTAGGAAGCATAGTGGTTTAGAAAAAATGTTTCCATCATATTATCACAACAGGAACAGGAAAAATCTAGACACAAAATTGAGGAAGACAGAGTGATTTAACTTGGAAGATAATAAATATTCTCCAAGATAAAATATTAAGTTCTTAATGTAATGTAGGAATATTAAAATGAAGTGATATGAGAAAGGATGCTCTCGAACAAAACTGATATTTTTAAGGGTTTTATAAAATGGAAAGATCAAATTATTATCAAATGGTTTATAAAATGGAAGAAATCAAATAGGAATTGTGATTTTCTGTAACAAAGAAGAAGAGACACAATCTGTGAGGATAGGAAATTATTGAAAAGTTTTCTTAAAGTCACACAGAGACAGAAAAACAAATGGGTAAGTTTAAATATAGGGAAAAATGTACAAAGTAATTACAGAATATATCAGCAGATCTTATGGGAGATGAGGAAGATCAGTCTAAAATATTCAGAACATTATTGCATAACTAAGTAGACAATGAATAAGCAGAAATTAAGGACAAATGTAAAGTAGAACAAAAGGCATTTTAGGTTAAAGATAGTATAGTTGCTTGATAGTGACAAGGGCAGTATAAGCAGAAAGAGGGGAAAGAAATAATTTAAATAACCATTAAGATGGAGAATTGACTCCAACTTCTGACACTGAGTGAGCAACTAAATGACTCAATTCACAACGTTTGATTCATTACCCCATAAAGGTGACGTATAAGGCTAGTCCTGTGTTTCTCTAAAATTGTTACTGCATTAACTTTACAAATGTATTTACAGTAAATACCTCAGTACTGGTATAGTCTGAAACCATACGGTTCTCTCTTTCTGGCAGTCCAGATTGTCAAGTATTCCTCTCAACATTTCTAAGTTGTCTGCACCCATTTTCTATAACCAGATATGAATGAACTACTATAAGTTATATTTTCCTGTAAGAAATGAGGAGAGTTATCATCCTCCCCATGTCCCTTTTTATTGGTAACCTCACCATACTGCTTATATCAATTTTTCTGGCAATTAAAATTCTTAATTTTTTACTAATCATTTGCTTATTAAACATATTTATTGACTCTTATTATATACCAAGCACTATTCAAGGCACTCAAAATATTAAAGAGAAAAAGTAACACAGTCCCCTGTCCACATATAGTTCAGCAACTAGTGGAGGGAGACAAGCAACAGATAATCATAATCATGAATGTATCACTTATTGCATATGAGTTAGAAGCTGATAAGGGCCACTTGGTGCCCCAAACAGTTGCATTCTCTATCCTCCACTCCTCCATTGACACATAAAAAGTGTAGCGCTGAGCTCCCTCCCAAGAGAGGTCTCTACCACCAGCAATGCTTTATCCCAGTTTAGTTCAGTCAGCAGAAAAAGCCCGGATCTCGCAAGAGACACCACAAACCCAAACCTCAATCTCCTCAAGGTTTTGATGCCACCCCTCACTTCTCTTTCCAATTCCTTAAATGTGTCTGTGGTCCCTTCAGGAATGTTCAGTCCTTCATTATTGATATCCCCTGAATTCTTAAAATCTCTACAAATGTTTATGTCCCAAGTGAAAACTGCCTCTCCCAAATGACACTACTTTCCTTTCAGTCTCTTAAGGGATTATTTTCTAAGTCCTCAGGGCCTGAAAGTTGAGAAATATGTGTTCCTTGCTTTTTCTCTAACAACAGTCTCCAATCTCCTCCCTGACCCCTGGTGCTACCTGAGTTATATGTCTCATATCATTAGTCTATACAATCCATTACTGCCCTTTTAGGAATTGTCCACTCATTTGCCCAGCTTTCCTTTCCCCTTTAAATTTCTTCCAATCTCCACGGCCATCCTATATCTGCCGCTCCTGGTTCATACCTAAGTCTTTTTCTCACTGTGAAAATGGGAGCTACCAGAAGAAAACTTTGACTCTTCACCTACCCACTTAATTATATCTAAACCATACACTCTATTTTTATTCTGGTCATTCTTAATTAACTTTGTGCTCTTATCTAAAGCTACTCAGGTGTTCCTTGCTGCATTTATTTTGATAACATTTCCTAACAACTTATATGCATGCTAGTTTTTCCTATTTTAAAACTTTCCTTGATGCTACTATGTTCCCTCAAACTACTTATTTCTTCATTCATCTTTACATTACATATTATCTATAATTGTGCTTCTCCTTGAACTTATTCTGATCAAGCTTTTCCCTCCCATCACTTCTTTTGATCTCAAAAGACAGCCTTTTTGAGATTACTAATGCTTTTCACATTGCTAAACCCAGTATTCAAATCATCTCATTTTATTCTCATCTTTTTTACCTGTCATAAATACTTGCCATCATGATCACTCTTGGATCATTGCCTTCACTTGATTTCCAGAACATCACATAGTCCTGGTTTTCCTCCTTCTTCACTGGACTCTCTTTGTCACTTGATTCTTTCTCCATTTCCTTACTATAAATGCTCAAGTCACCTTGAACCAACTCTTTTTTCTGATTTGCTCATTCTCTGGAAGATATCGTGTAAATTTTTTAAAACTTTAATTGATATTTGTATGTAAACAACTCAAAAGTCTATCCAGAACCCATCCCTAGAATGGCCAACTCACCCCAATTACCCAAGACTTTCTTGGGGTTGCACTGAAAGTCCTCTATCCTGGAATCTCCTACACAAATCAGGATGTTTGGTCATCCTACCGAGACTTTGCCCCCAAACTTCAGAATCATAACTCCAACTCCTTTCTATTTAACTCCACCTAGATTTAACATGTCTACTGACACCTGATCTTTCCTCTGTTAGACTTGCCTATTTCAGGAAACAGTAACTTCATTCTTTATTATGTCATAAGTCTTAATGAAATTATTGACTTTTTTTCACATTTATTTCTTATTTTTATTGTTTCCCTTTCACTATTTTTATTTACTCATTTTCTTAGAACCTTTAATTTTTTATTTATAATTTCTGATTAAAATCTGATTTAAAAATATCCATTTTTATTTAGTATTTGATTCCTCTCCTCTGGTGTAGTATACATAGTTCTTCCTCAGTCATCACCTGTTACCCAACATGTTCGTCCTCTTCCCAATTTTGTACACTCTTCCCAATTTTGACCCCTCTCTCTTTCCTTCCCCTGCTGTATGCCACAGATCTGTGGACAGATAAAAGTGTCTATTTTTTCATGATCTTTTGAATTTTTCTCTTTGTTTTAACATATACCAAATGAGTCAGCATATTATGTTGATTTTCCTCAAAATATTTCCATAATCCAAGCACTTATCCTATTTATTTCCACTATTACCATGCCAATCAAGCCACCATCATCTCTTACCTGGATAAACAAGTTATCCTCACTGATATTCCTATTTCCACCCTCCCCCATCCACACAGTTTGTTCTCTATTACAGAACCAATACAATCCTTAAAGAAAAAGTAAGATGATATTTTATGATTAAATTGGATAATTATTTCCCACTTACTTAGAATGAACACCAGAATTCTTACACTGACCTTTTGTCATACCTAACTGACCCTCTTTCTTCCCTCATCTGTTATTTTTCTTAGAGATGGGAGGTGTTTTTTACCAGCAGGAGACTTTCAGGGGACCCAGGCCACCTGAGACTACAGGGCTTGCCCCTGCATTTTGGCCCAGCTCTAGCAGGTAGATGGATCAACCAGGCATCTAGAGGCTCTGCCCTCCCTTAAAGCTCCCTTTGGATTGAGGCAGGGGGAACTGCCAGGCACAGGGGATGAGGTCTGTTTCTCACCCCCTCTGATTTACTCTGAGTCCAGTCAAATCCTCATGAGGAACAACAAAAAATCACTAATTCAGTGGCAGATATACATGAAGCTGGAGGTGAGGAAGAAGAACTAAGGTCTGGGACAAAAGATTATTTCAGGCCCATATAGGACACAGGACTGTGAGACCAACTATAGCAATAAAATGTATCAGAAATACACCTACTATGTTTTCACTGATGGGAACAAAATACCCAGTTCAGAGATGCCTTCAGTGCAAGCTAGGCACCCCTCCCATTTCGCAGGAAGAAGAAGGCCACAGAAATAGGGCAGCAGGCCCAAAAACTGGACCAACCATTCACCAGTGCTTATCCTGATCAAGAAACTTTTCTATGGACATCAGCTTGGAAAAATGAACCTATGCCAGAGACCAGAACTATAAAGCAAAGAAGAAGCAACCTGTGACAGAAACTGGGTTGAAGAAGAAAACCAATAGGAAGGACAAGGCACTAAAAGGATTCAAACATGAGCAAACCGCAGCAAGAATACACCTGAAAAACTAAGCACAGGCTGCTGTGTCCCAGAAAAACATGTGTTCATGTGGGATAAGAACATTGCTTGAGGAAAGAGAAAAAAGAGTCCAATAGGATAAAAACTGACCAGCTGGCGGTGAAAGAGATGGAGGGGAAGACAAAGGAAAGGGGATGAGGGGGAGAAACACCCAAAAACCAAAAAAAAAAGAAAGAAAGAAGGAGATGTAAACAAATCTTATATAATAAGTAAATAAATAAAAATAACATGCTGGCCTATTGCTCTTTAAACTCAGGGGATGATGCACCACTACCTCAGGGTTTTGCCATTACTTTTATCTCTATGCCAATACTCACCAGATACCTCATCAGTTCTTATTTGATCATTTATAATTACATACACTTGTAATTTCATGTCCTTTGTTTCAGTAGCACTTACCATCATCATAACCATTTTGCATTTTCTGTTTACTTGGCTATTATTTATCTCCATCATAACTAAGAGAAGATACTTAAGAGGAAACTGTTTTATTCATAACTACATTCCCAATGCTTAGAAAAGAGCCTGGTACATAATTAAATATCATTAGGCATTTATTAGGTAAACCAATGAATAGATTATATATTAGTTAAGAGCTCTAAAAGGGCACAGAACATAAAGATATTTTAAGAACATGTAACAAAGTAGTCCTAACCTAAGATAGTTAGGGAAGACTTTCCTATGAAAATGCCACTTGAATAGAGATTTGAAGGATGAGAACACATTAGTGATGAAAAGGAAGAAAGAATATTTCAGGCAGAAGAAATAGCAAATGCAAAGGCTTTGTGGTGGAAGATTCCATCATGTGTTCAAGATACTAGAAGAAAGTTCATATGACTGGAATACAAAGAGCAAGGAGAACATTAAGACACAAGACTGAGAGATATACAGGGTCATGATTTTTATCTGTTTGTGAGAGGAATAAAAAGACAATAGAGGAGCTTAATCTGTGATAGATATGTGTAAAACCCAATCCTATTTATATGGTGAATTTATCACTTGGATTGTTGTGTTTAAAGATTGAAGGTCAGATGGGCCACGGTAATAGTATAGGTGATAAATAAAGGTACTTAGATTAAGAAGATAGCGGTAGAGATGAAAGACCAAAAAAATTCAAATGAACAGAGTCAGAGAGGAGTTAATATGAGGAGAGAGATGAGGAAAAGGAAGGTATGATGACACCTCAATTTACTTACAGAATAGATGGTGGTAATAGTTATTGGGTGGGGAGATACTGGAAAAGAACTTGGCTTAGAGGGGATAGCTTGACATTCTGAGTCTGAGAAGACTTTTAAACATTTACAAAGAGGTATTGGTTGGGCTATTGAACATTTAGGCCTGGAGTTGTGTAGAAGTCTGGGCAGAGATAATTATTTTGAGCTATTGTTGTAAAGATGGTAATAAAGATAAAAGATTGATGAGCGCTAAATAGTTGCATGAGTTTCTGATAAGTCACACCTTTTCCATTCTGCACTTGAAAAGATAACTTTTCAGACAAAAGCACATGATTATAATTCTATTCTTAATTAACTTCATTTTGTTAGAGAGGTAGTTACCATACAAGTTATATATTTTTTAAAGATTCTTATTCTCATTTATTTTCCCTCTCCTTTTTCCAGCTCTGCATCTTTTGCAATTATCATCATCAGAAACAGCAGCAGCTAGTTTAACTATCTCCAGTTAATCTATTAACTTGGAACCAAACAACAGGGAACCAAACAAGGTAGAGAACATTGCCCTTGGTAAACCCACTTGGGCCCTCCCCTCTCACCCCCACTAGCATTGGTAGGTGCAAATCCAGTCCAGGACAATCACAACAATTAGAAGTTCCTCCAGCTTTACTATTCAATAGCCCATTTTGTTTCTCGACAATAGTATATTAAAACAAGTATAGTAAATGTCAGGCAACTTCAGAAACAAGACAAACATACATGACAATCCCTTAAACCTAGCATTCAAATCCTAGTTCTATCAGTTCCTTGGTTTGTGACAAGTTTGGGCATGTTGCCTAAGCTCATTCGTAAACATCCATCCCAGTATCTGCTTCTTGATCAAAAGGGGAGATTAAATGAGATGAATGTAAAGTATCTGCACATAGGTACACAAAACAAAAAGTGGTTTTGTGTGTGAGTTATAGTATTATTACCAGTTTTTCCACTTTGGATGTGTCTGTCTTGCTATCAGAGTAGACTGCTTTTTTGACAACAGCTGTGTGTGCAAGCAAAGACTGTTGCTTCATCTCACCAGAAAGAAAAATCACATAAGAAATTATGTGTGCAAATGAGTCTTAAAATATATGCAAAGACTTGTCCAAGGATAAACTAACTTTGAGAAATATTTTTTTAAATTTATTTTAATATTTAAAATAATTAATTCAATTAATTTGATAATATATAAAATAAATGTTTTAAATAAATAAGACAATAGGAAAACTATTATTGGCTAGAATGGAAATAGTTCAACTTTACAAGGTTACTTTATTTTTTGCTTTTTAATTAATTTATTTTTATTTAATTAATTAACTAATTTATTTTTATTCTTTTAATCACAACCTTGGTAAATGGTTCTTGCAATATCTCCTCCTCCCTCCTCCCTCAGGTGCCCACTCCATTCTCTCAAACCACCTTCTTTGTTATTTACTAGTCTGTGCTAAGTCCATTAGTCTCTTTCTTTGCTGTGGCAGTGTCCTTTCACTGGGTGAGGGACTATGTTGTTGGAACCAGGCAAACCTTGCTGGTAGGTTTTCAGTTTTAAGACTGCATTGGGCAGCCAGTCTATATCTATTTGTGGTCTATCCATGCTCTCTCATTGGAGGCTGACTTCTCTAGTTCTGTTATTTTTCTTCTGGTCCTGGTGTCAGATTTAGGGGGTTTCACCCCCTGTCAGTGTTGGTGAAGAAGTTTCTCTGTGGATACAGGCATCCATGAGTGGCCGTTGTAGATCATTTTCTCTGTCTCATTTTGCAGCCCTGCTGTGAGATCAATGCCCCAAGTTCTTGGTCCTCCTCTTCTCTCCCGTAGTGTGGGGAGGAGCGCCTTGGTCTCCTAAAAGTCATCTCTGAAATGAAGTCTTGGGTCTTCTAGACCCAGAGAGCTCATAGGTGCATCTCATGACATCATGTTTCCATAGTTGTTTCTCCTGTCTCACATGCATTGGTTCTCTCAATTGTCCGTCTGCTTTGTCCAGCTCAGGCTTGTGGGCTGGATTTTCACCTGGTCCCGCACCCATTCTATGGAGTTTGTATCATGTATGTTCTTCCCCTCCTGGTACAAGGCTAGTTTATTATCAATTTGATACTGAAATATTTAGCAGACTAATTAAGTCACTTGCCTATAAATTTTGCCTCATAGAAAATATTGGTGGATGAAGCAATATACAATTTACAATGGATTTACTTAAATCTGGTATCTCAGAAAGTATGCATCAGGAAAACCAAGAGATGAGCAAAAAAAGCATAGTTTGGGGGGGGTTAGATCTAAAGTGGAGCTATAGCTCTCCATTGCACATTGCATTGCCACTAGCAAGCTTGACACGTCTAACCTTCACTTTTCTCATCTACTAAATGTGAAAATTAATGTGAATTTTAAAAGGTTATTGAGCACATTAAATGGCTTACCAAACACAAAGTACTTTATACTAAAGAAACATTAAATAAATGCTAGCTCAACTTTCCTAAAGACGGCTGGCTAAGCATGAGTAAACAGTGGGAAATAAAAGCATTATTCTGTTCAAATGAACTGAAACTAAATTATCCTTTTAAAACACTCTACAAACTTCTCATTATGTTTTACTTCTAGTGTTTATTTTCACAAACCTAATATTTGGACTCACCACTCAGTACAGACAAGAGGAAACCCTGAAATGGCATCATTTAAAAACACTCACTGAAAGGCAGAGAAAGGAAAATCTATTTCTAATGATTTTGTGCCTAATCTCATGGCACTTGGTAGATGAAAAATGAATCTCATTCTTTGATTGTAACTTTTAAAAGTCACTTAATTTTAAATATATGTATAGATTCAATATAATACATATATGTGGTAACAAATCAAATAGAATCTATAATAAAAACAAAAATAATAAATCCCCTTCTCATCTACTCACCATGAAGTGCACACTCAAACTGTATGTATTAATTATTTGTTTTTCATTTGGGAGGTTCTCTTCCTAATTATCATGACTTTTATCTCTTTCTGATTTATCTACTTTTTTTTTTTTTTGAGACTAGGTCTCGCTATTTTTGCCTGTGGAACCACAGGCTCTCATTGCCCGGGGTACCACAGACTCAAGCAATCCCCAGCCTCAGCTTCCCAGGTAGCTGGGATCACAGGCACATACCACCACGCCCAGTTATTTTTTTGGAACTAGGTCTTGCTACAGGTCCCAGGTAGAACTCGAACCACGATTCCTAGGCCCAGCTGCTTCATAGGCTGAAGCTTACAGGCAGGAGCCACTGTGCCCTGCTGATTTATCTACTCTTTCTTATTCTTTTGTATAATGAATCCTATGTCTAAGAACTTGAAATTCAGGTCACTTACCTCTGTTTTTGTATTATCATCATCACCATCATCATCACCATTAGCATCATCAGTTCTTCTATTAGCTATCATTATTTTTTTCAGTGCAAAAGAACCTTAATAGAATTAGTGTGCATGGAAGGAGAAAAAAAAAGTTTCCCAGTAAACACCCACAGTTACCCACCCCTTATTGATAAACGCCCACCCAAAAAGCCTTGACCAAAAGTAGGTTTACTGAGTTCCAAAAACTTCCCAGAAGTTTAAGGTACCTTTTGACAGAGAATAATAGAAAAGGGGTACCGGGGATCATGAAAGTCTGGGTCAAGAGGAACAAAAGCAAAGTTGAATGAAGGCAACAGCTTTCATTGTCAGTCTCCCATGGCTTTCTCACCCTACCACATCTTTTCCAAGTATCTTTGCATATTTTGACTCCATGTATCTTCTTCAAGTCCCCCAAATTCCTGGTGCAAGTGCAGAGCCATGAAGCAAGCAGGATTTCACATCTCCCTGCAACATATATCACTAACTTCGTTATTTTAAATTATGTATTTAAACCTCTTTTTTTAATTTTATCAGTTTTTATACCATTTCCTGCACTTACAGCATTAAAAAAAAGTGAACTCCATACAGATAAGGTGTTCTTTTGTAAGTCTGCAGAAATACTCTAGCACTATTCTCACAATTAAGTGTTTCCATCTTACAATTTATCTCTTGAATATTTCAAGAGTCTATTATCATCAAGAGATAAGGAAATATTAGAATGTTCACCCAAGAAGAAAATAGCAACCTGAGATTCAATATAATTTTTCTGGACTCCAAATTTTATGTTCATTGTTAGTTTACCCTGTGCACCTCCTTTAATTCTAGGGACAGAACTAAAACCAAACAAACTGTTGTTCCCTCTAACTCTGAGGCCCCATGATGAAGGACAGAAGATTGTACTTCAGGCAGTTTAAGGATTCTGCTAAAATGAGCCTCAACAGGAAGGCTTATCTCTTTGTCCCCAGAAAACACAAGTTAACTCCTTCACAATACCAGTGGAGTAAGATAAGCAAACACAAGTCAGTCAATTGAAGTTGTCAAATGGCCAATCTAATAACAGGCATGACATGAAGAGAATTTGGATGGTAAAAAAAACTGGCAAAAATAAAAACAAAATGAAGTTAAGACACAGTCTATAGTCAGTCAGACTAGGACAGAATCCATGCCTCAGGCAGCTGGTGGTTTACCAGTTTCGTAATCTGATGGGGGTGCTTTATACCACTATTGTTCTAGTTCACCATCAGGTGAAACAAAGTCTTCCAGTTTTGTTTTTTTTTTTTTCAGGAACCAATAAGTCAGTCCTTTATGTGTGGGAAATATTTTAGCAATGACTGAATCAATACAATATCTCATCAACATGTGTCCTTCAAACCAGTTAACTCTGTTTTAGAAAGAGGTTTGCCCAAAATTTAATAAGATCAGTACTTTCACAGAATTAGTACTCTATAAAAGGATCCAAACTTATCACCTGTTGGCCGCCAGACGCAAGGTATGAGAAATGAATTGACTAGAAGAGATTGCCCAGCCACAGCAGGGGAGAGGGGTCAAATGGAGATATGGATCATGAGACAACTTTATTAACAAAAGGAGTATTTATAGGGACAGGGACACAGGGTGAGGGCCTGTTGAATTCCAAAGAAGACAAACAAACCTGAGAGACAATTAACATTTTAAAGTTTAAGAGTAATTGAGGAAGGGAGAGTGTAGGCAGGAGGTCACTATCTCTGATTTAGGGAAGCCAGGTGACGCCACTGCAGTCTCAGAAGTTCATTGTAGTAAATCAGTCCCAAGTTTTTTTTAGGGATGGTTAACGAGAGAGGTTTTCCTTATCTCATTTGCAATGACTTTTTTGGTTTACAAATGGCGCATAGCAATCACCCTTTAAGACTCCAGCAGGTATTTTATGAGTTTTTCTACTTTGTATGACATACTATTTTCTATATGAATGTGAGCTTAGTTCTGGTTTTATTTTCCCTGAGCACAAAAGTTCAAAAACCTTTTTGAAAAACTAGCAGCATCTGAACTTAGCTAGCTGGGATGTCCTTAGATATATACTATAATCATTAGATGATACCTAAGCCAGATAACCAGTGAGGTTATTCCTATTTTTCTCTTCAAAGGCACAGTAAACAGAAAAGGCAAAATATACTTCAAACAGCACAAATGGTAACATCATACATTAATGTGACACTTAAGAATTGGAGTGTCTGTTCCCATGCAGCATTCTATTTAGCCCTTAAAAGATTCTTCTCAGAGGTTATTCTCTTAATTAACACGTTTAATAACTTGCCTTAGGTGATACAGACACTGCCAGGCAAAATCAACTTCATTTTTATATTATTCCTTCATGAAGGACAACCTACTGCTAACAGTAAGTGAGGTGTGAAGGTTTCGACAATGAGTAAGTTAGCATCTTTCTTCACATTGTCTTTGCTGTTTTTACATGTAGTCTCAGTAAAAGGTCCAGTCCCTTTGCCAAAAGGCAAGCAAGCTCCAGCCAGGCACAATTCCAGTTCAGTTTAACTGCCCTGTTCAGGGTTGACCTGGAAAGACTATAAGTCATGGTGAAAAGATTACTCAGTCATCATAGCAATTCTATTTTGGTCAGCTCTGTATAAGTTGCCAACAAAACTGAAAAACAACCTGATTAATCAGATTGTTGTTATGGGGACAGTTAATGTTATACTCATTGTAACAAGTGGCATCTGTGCCCAAGTTCCTTCTTTAGAAAAAGTAGGGATAACTCTTGAAGTTGCAGTAATTAAAAGGAAACCAGGAGCTGGAAAAATTCGCTTATGACCATAGCTCAGTGAGATTTTTGTGAAAAATTACACTGCTGCTACCTGAACTGGTATATATTGACATGAATTGGTATCTACTGAAATATCATGTATGTGTAAAGCATCTAAACTGTTGGGTAAAGACAAAGATAATGGTCTGATTAGTAGATAACTACCCCAGCAGGTATGTAAAATGACAAATGACTGAAACCTGTATTATTTGGCACCTCCTCCTCCTCCACCTGCCCACCTCACTGAGAAGCTTCTATATGGTATATTTGAAAAACGGGTTTTGATCCCTAGATCTTACCTAAACTTCTCCCCAATTCTTTAAGTTCTAGCATCCTGCATGGCTTATTTTGCAGCCAGGACTCCTAGAACTGGCAATCATATTCCCCTTTGATGGTGCTTCTGCTCCTTCAAATAGTTAACAACTGATGGCCATTCTTTTTACTGCTCAACTCAGGAGCCCACAAAGTGGTCTGATGGACCAGTTTGCTATACTGCTACAGTGACTATAATCACTGGACATAAAAGGGAGTGATTAAGTAAAATAAATAGACCTAGGTAAAATCCCCAACAAATTTCTACCCTCAGTTATTCCAACATAGACTCTCCCAACTCCTGACCCTGCTGCATATGAACCTTTCTTGTAGACTCTGCACTTTACATAATCCCTAAGATGCAAATCTACTTTTTGGAAATCCCATTCCAAATTGATTACAGTGATGTTATTCCCTCACTGTTCATTATTCCAAAATCATTCCAACTCCAGTAAATCACTAAAGTGCCCCAGCTGGACTGTCCAGAAGGTGTGTGAAATTCTCCACCATATAAAGCAACTTAGAGTGGTGTGGACATAGCATACTCACATTGCCTTAAGAATTTCCCATCGATGTGAGCTTCAGACATTCTTCTTTCTTAAATATCCAGAATATAACTGTTGGCTCAAAAAGTGCAAACATCAGGCTCTGAATAAAGAAACATCAGTTTATTGGTTCTAGCAGTTACACAGACAAACCAGGCAGGGCAGGACCAGGGTCAGGGCCAAGGGCACTGGGAGGTAGGTGGGTCTCCCAGTGCCTTAGAAATCTTCAGGTTCTTCCTCTGGACTTTCTCTCTCTGGCATTCTCTCATACTCTCTCATACCTCTCTGACCTGTGCTCTCTCTCATCCCAGGGTGTTCTCCCACTTCATTGCTTCCTCCAAGGCCCAGAAGAGCCCACTCACATATATGCACACCCACTGGGCCCAGGCTTTCAATCACGGGGAGAGCACAATAACACAGGTTCTAGTCACAGAGGCCAATGGAAGAAAAAGCCTGACCAACTCATTTACCCTACAGCTCAGTTAACAAATCTTGAAACACCATTCACTTTCAGAGATATTACAGCCAGAATTTAACCAGAAATCACAAAAGAGTGGCCGTTTGGGATTAGATGGGCTTACCTAAGGAAATGAGTTTGTTTCCAGGGTAGACAAATACCGCCTCCACTCCTAAGATGTTTGGGCCCTAATCCCTAGAAACTCTGACTACATTATCCTCCAAGGCAAAGAAGATTTTGAAGATGTGATTAAATATGGACCTTTACTGGATGAAAAAGATGTGGTGTATATACACAATGGATTATTACTCATCAATTAAAAATGAAAAATTGGATGATTTTATGATAACATGGATGGACTTAGAAGAAATCATATTAGCAGAAACAAGTCAAAAAGAAAAACACAGACACCAAATGGTTTCACTATTATAAGGGACATGGGAAAGATAAACAAAAATCCATGAAGAAAAGTCAAAACAAGCCAACAACCAAATTGAAGTACACAACTCGGGGGAGGGGGTGGAAGAGGGTGGGAACACTCAGGGAGAGTTGGGGGGGTGATCCCCAGAGATCACAAAGATGTGAAATTTATATATAAATAATTTAATAAATTTAAAAAAAGATTTTGAACCACAATAATAAATTAGATAGATAGAGAGAGAGAGAGAGAGAGAGAGAGATAGGTAGATAGATAGATAGATAGATAGATAGATAGATAGATAGATAGATAGATAGATAGATAGATAGATAGATAGATAGATAGATAGATAGATAGATAGATAGATAGATAGATAGATAGATAGATAGATAGATAGATAGATAGATAGATAGATAGATAGATAGATAGATAGATAGATAGATAGATAGATAGATAG